>ML791326.1:75502-109045 GCA_009831015.1 Picea engelmannii
CATATTTTCATGTTCCTAGGAGTCTAAATCAAATCACAGATACTCTAGCTAATCATATTTTAGATTGGCATCTCGCTCACATATAAAAATATCATGATCACACACATGTAAATACATTTTGGTACACATAATCCATAAGACACGAAAAGAAATAAAAACCATATATAAGCATGATAAAATCCTCAGAGTACATAGATGGGCGCAAGCGCCTCAAAAAATGGGAACCATAACGAGTCATTGGGGCTTATGCCCTTAAAAAATACATACATATCAGTGCTCATGGCACATAAAAGTCTACAAGTCTGTTCAGGGCCTATGGGACCTGTTATACTCAAATACAGCCTGACCCAAACGCCTAAACAATCAGACCCATGTCCGAGGTACCCCCACAATATGAGTCTGCAAGGAGGGTGGCAAGTCCTCTATTTCTGCCATGGGAACTGTACGAGTGAGCGCAGTGAAGTTCCGCTCAATCCGCCTAAGAACCCTCTCAGCCTCCCCTGCTGGGAGGTTCCCTACTATTGCTGCTCCCCCAGCAGTGGCAGCTGCGGCCTCTGGCCGTGGGCGGTGCCTGTTCCGTGCATAATCGGCAGGTCGCACGGGTCCCACATCTGCACGCAATACAATGTTCACCCGTCAAAAACTCTGTTATACAAAAACATGATATATATATCAAAAGGACATAAAAATTACATATGCAAACAAAAAAACTAGATAGGTGGAGACTTACCCATCTCCCTTCGCTCCTCACCAGGAGGCACTGGTACCGCTAGATCTCTGGAAAAATCAATCCCTGCATATGGGTAATCCTCGATAGCTGGGATCTGTCGCGACAGCCACGCAAATAAGTCGTCGTTGAAGGCCTTTGTGGTCCTTCCACCACCCTGTCGCGACAACAAGGATGCCCATCTGCACACTGCGGGGAAGGTCGCCAGATGTACTCGTACTGTCAGCCGAGGACTGAAACATGGAACTCTCTCAAAGAAGAACGAACACAGGATGGTCCCAAACCCGAAGTTCCTGTGTGTCCGCTGTCTGCAAGTTGTCAGCTGACCTGTCATGCTTGCCAATAATGTGGTACTCCAGTCAAAAATTTGTGCGTTCATGCACTGAATTGCACAGTTCATCTGTGCGCGCGAAGCCTGGTGCACGGCCGCAGAGCCGGTAATCCGCCCGATGAGTGATAAAATGGTCTGGAGGGAAAGGCTGGTAATCCTACTCATGGGAACCGATGAAGATCTCTGATCGGTCCCAGCCTCACAGTACTCCTCTATCAATTCTGATACTTTTCTCGGCCCCGCAGGAAAAGTATGAAAGTTGACAGGTTCCCCTCTCCTCGAGAGGCCCGTCAAAAAGTAGATATCCTCGGTGGTGGGCACCAAGGATTGCCCCTCTATCATGAAGGCCTATGAATCTGGATGCCAATAATCAACCAAGGCATTCAGTAGCCTGGGTTGAGCGCGCATAAACAAACACATAATTTTTTTTACCAAGCCACATTGTGTCAGCACGACCATAACATTCAGATCTGCAGCCACTACCTCATTGGTAGCCTCATGCTCCCTCTCTCTCCACTAAACATACATCCTGCCAAACAGACAAGAAAAAAAGGGGGAGTTTAGTCTTGGTTCAATCAATTTTCCATCGCGCGGGGGGCACCCGCGAGCTGTCAAGGCGACAGTCGCGGGTACCCGCATGCAGATTTGGCTTTGCGCGCGGGCACCCGCGGGCTGTCCCTGGACAACCCACGTTTTACTAGGGCCGACCTCTTAGAGGTCGACGACCACCCCCAAAACACGCTCAAATTCAATAAATGAAGTATTGAAATGCAAGATAGGGGAGTTTGTACTTACTTGGTCCAAGCAGAAGTCCGTTTCGTCCACTGTAGCTCATGGAATCACGATCTTTGGCAAAGGGGGTCTTTTGGCTCCAGAGTCAATTTCCAAATCAGCAATGGTGATAATAGGCTGCCAGCTTCTATTTATAGACTTTTTGGCCTCTTTTTGTCACTTTTTTGGGCCCCTTTATCAGTTTCTTTATACCAAAAACCATTTTGAGTGGTTCAGGAGTTATATGGGAGGGATTTGATCAAGTATTGGGACATTTTTCATTGAGTTTCAAAAAATAAAAAAATATATTGACGGTCCATAATTTTTTTTTTTTCAAATATCAACTTGAGCATATAGGGTAGGATTTCAACCCAACTGTTGTATCTCGTTGCTTTTTGTTCTTACGATTTAGGATCGATCCCATCCGGTTGTGACATGGAACTGTCATATCTGCTCTAGAAGTGTCACAACTTGGTGGTAGAGCTTGCCAAAACATGGATGCCCTAGGTAGGTCCTGGTTGCATTATGGTGTCCATGTCGTTTCTAACTAACACTGTAGGCTCAGGAGTCCGTATAGTCTTTCCTAAATACGAGTTTGAGCCTCATTTGCATGGGTCTTTTTTCACTCTTTGTCTTACCCTCCAGACTCCCAAAACATAACGGGTCTCCCTTTAAGCCCTTTTCAGACCCTCTAAACATGAAAAGATTGCCGAGCGATCTTGTGACCCTTCACGCTCGTTAAACTGAAATTTGAAATCACGTCTGTCCGGCGGTAGTTTACCCCTTTTTCGGTCCGGACGGTCAACTGTACGAACAAATGAATACTCTATCGAATTCCAATTCTTTAGAAGAGTATCCTCAGGTATAATTTTATTCCTTTTTCGGGCCCGAGGGACTAAACTTACGAAAAAGAAACCCCCCCCGGAGTCCATAGTTAAGCTCTTTTCAGACTCCCTAAAATTGAAAAGATTGCCGAGTGACCTTATTCTTTCACACTCGTTAAAATGGTCCAGAAGAACATTCCTGACGGAGTCCATAGTTAAGCTTTTTTCAGATTCCTTAAAATTGAAAAAATAGCCGAGTGATCTTGTCCTTGTCACACTCGTTAAAATGGTTTTGAATTGACGTCTAGTCGGTGCTAGTTTACCGCTTTTTCGAACCGACTAGACTATTGTCGAAAAAGGTACCCCAATGGAGTTTCCTTTTATGCCTTTTCAGACTCTCTAAATATGAAAACACCGAGCTTACCTTCTCTGGGCTCGTTAAACTTACATCGAAGGACGTTACCATTGTGTGTTCTATCAACCGCATTAGCATCCTTTACCCACCAGCCTAGTAACAATTTGCCTTTGCGTCTTAACACCTTTGGCCACTAGAGGATTTTTCCCGAGTATCATTTCCTAGAACATCAGTCTTGTCCTTGTGCCTTGAGCTTGTATGTTTGTTGTGCTCGTTCCTCCAATGTAACGTAATATTCCTTTATTCTTTCAAAATCATCAAAAAGAACAAAAAAATCAAATATACCCCAAAAAGAGGATGGGAAAAGTATTTTCTTTATTGGAAGCATCATGAGTCGCCCTTGGATAAAGCACATATGTCCATTTGATTCATCAGACTTTGCGGATGTAATACGACCTTAGGAAGCTTTGCTCGCTATATTGAGTTGTGTCCTCCACCGTTTGGTTACTCTTCCAAACATATGGAGAGTTTGCGTTGTCTCCTGCTTCATAGACTTATGATTAACAGATATGCTGCCTGAGTCTTATCACTTGTCGTGCTACTATCCAATGGAAGTTTGTCACTAAGCCTGAGTCGGCCCCTCTGCAATGTGTCTCTTGTCCGCATACCTGGCCATCCTGACCGTCCAATCAAGTCTTTGTTCGAAATCACTGAAGCCTTCAGTCCGATCATCAAGATTATCAAGTCCATAACTCACGAGCCGTCGAAGACCTCTGGGTAGTGCAGTTGTACACTCGTATTACACTCCTACCCGAGTTTTATAAGACTTTGAAGTTGTTGCTCGAGCTCTGAAGTAAAGCCATCAGGCCGAATCAACTTCTGGGAGATGGATACTTTCTATGTATATCTTTCTGATTTCGAGATGTAGCTCCGCTGTGTATTGTTCGCGACTACTCTTTATAGTTCTTTGACATGGATCTACAGTGTATTTGGTTGGTAGCCATGGTTCTATTTTATCCCGAGCATGGGTATGCCCACCTCGGTGAGACATTTGATATTTTTTGCAGACGACACCTCCTGATTCCTGATTCCTGGGCTCACTCATTCAGCATATCAATACAAATTGGTAAAGAATTGGTAATGTATTTCGGCCATCAGATGCTCTTCTGACCTCACACATTAGGGGGCATCTGTTATAACCCTAAATTGCACCACACAGGCTTACCTGGCATCAGGCCAACTCATATCCCTTCCTTGCCAAGGCCATGCTGAACAAACTCTTGAAAAACCTCTTAAATTAAGTAACCCGCGCCCTAACCCATTACTGGGCGCGTTGGAACGCTGTCAGGCTTGCTACTGCACACGTTGGAACGTTGGCTGGCCCACTACAGCCCGCGTTTACCTAACAAAGCACAAAAATAGGAAATTTGCCGACAGGACGAAAAGCTTTGGGTCAGTTAACTGAAACTCCCAGCCATGCATGGCTGAGAGTTCGTCCAAAACCCTAGCTCCTTCTAGCCTATAAAAGAAGGGGTAAGGGTACTATTTGGAAGGAGGAAAAAGATAGCAAAGAAACTCTGCCCAATTGCCGAATCCATTTGTCCCAACCCTTTAGCCTTTCCTCAAGCCTAAGAAGAATTCAAGCAAAGCAGTTGGAGGACAAAGAAGAGGAGGAGCCCAGGATCAGGATCGAGGAACGGTGGCCGGTCTCTATCATTATTGTAAGTTGATTCATCTTGAGATTAATAAAAGAATACTTTTCTCGTCCCAATATGCGAGTGATATATATTTTATTTGATTTATGCATAATCTCTAACCCTTAGGTAGAAGAATAGCATGCATGCGTAGTGTTTTGTCTTGATTGCAGGATTGTCTTTGGAAGGAGCAGCGAGAGCAAGCGGATAAAGTGCAACGGAGGATCTACATCAAACATCGATAGAAAAAGGTTAGTAGGTCTCTTCCATGCTTGTGTGTGAAAAAGGGGTTTGAGTATTGGGGTGATAGGTTAAAAGTGTTCTCTTTGAGGTCATGATCTGCGTACAAGTTCAGCCCTAGCTTGTTAGTCCATAGGGTATTATTTCCCAACAACAGACACTCTAGACACCGGGCTATGTAGTTAGCCACTTCTTTCTTCATCCCTAGAAAAAAATATTGGCTCCTCACAGCTTAATGGATTTCTGATATCTCGGGTGCCCATCATATGACATGTTGTGCATTTCTCTCAGCACAATATTTTTGAGCTCCATGGAATTTGGAACATACACCTTTCCTATGTACAAGAAGATTCCATCCTATTTTAATTTATAATTTTTAACTTTTCTGCTGTGAATTTTCTTGCTGTAAGTTTTCCTTTAATTGCAAATAAAGATTATTTGAATTTGCTACTTCTAGAATTTTTTATTTTAAATCTATCATCTACATGTTGATGGATGAAACGTGGACTTCACAAGCTCTTCTACTGAGTGCATCAACCACTTGATTTTCTTTTCCTTTGATATGTTTAATTTCGAAGTCATACTCATTAAGAAACTTCAACCATATAGTTTGCTTGACATTTAGTGTTGGTTTTCCAATTAAATGTTTCAGATCATAATGGTATGTTCTTAGCTCAAACCTCTTCCCCATGAGGTAATGTCTACACATTTTCAATGCATGTACAATTGCTGCTAACTCTAGGTCATGAGTAGCATAATTTCTCTAATGCTCCTTTAATTTTCTAGATTCATAACATACCACGATATATTTTTGATTGAGGACTCCATCAATCCCTTCCTTCTACACATCCATGCATACTACAAAGTAT
Source organism: Picea engelmannii (assembly GCA_009831015.1). Lineage (NCBI taxonomy): Eukaryota > Viridiplantae > Streptophyta > Pinopsida > Pinales > Pinaceae > Picea > Picea engelmannii. The sequence goes on from ML791326.1 coordinate 81,314, forward strand.
TCATATGGGTCTGCAATATTTAATATGGGTGCACTTGTCAACATGTTTTTCAACTGCTGAAAACTTCCTTCACATTTTGGAGTCCACTTGAATTTCACTCCTTTATTTTGCAATGAAGTGATTGGGCTTGCAATCTTTGAAAACATTTTTATGAATCTATGGTAATAACAGGAAAGACCCATAAATGACCTAACCTTCGTCACATTTATTAGCACTAGCCACACTTTAATGGCCTCTATTTTCTCGGGATCAACTGCTATCCTATCTACTGAAATAATATGCCCCAAGTAGTGGATCTTCTTTTGATAAAAGATGCACTTTCTTAGCTTGACATACAATTTATGCTCCCTCAAAACCTTTAGCACCATTCTCATATGCTCCTCATGCTCCTCTTCATACTTAGAGTAGATGAGAATATCATATAAGAAAACAATTACAAACTTGTCTAGGTATTCCTTGAACACCCCATTCATTAGAAATATAAAAAAATCTAGGGAATTTGATAGTCCAAATGGCACTACCATGAATTCATAATTCCCATACCTTGTTCTAAATGCTATTTTTATGATAATATCTTCTTCTTTTATCCTCACTTGATGATAGCTTGACCTCATGTCAATCTTCGAAAATGTTCTTGCACCTTTTAGTTGATCAAATAAATCATCAATCCTTGGCAAGGGATATTTGTTTTTATAGTGACCTTATTCAACTTTCTCAAATCAATACACAACATTAAGTTTCCATCTTTCTTCTTCACAAAAACAACTAAGGCTCCCCAAGGTGACACACTTGGGCGTATGTACCCTTTCTTCAAAATTTCTTCTAGATACATTTGCAACTCTTTCAATTCTGGTGTGCCCATTCTATAAGGTGTCTTAGACCATGGGGAAACACTTGACACCAAATTAATAGAGAAATAAATATCCTTGTTTGGTGGAAGCCCTAAGATTTCCTAAAAAATATCTGCAAAATCTTTCAAGACTGGATTGTCTTCAAGAATGGCCATTTTATCTCTAGTTGCCTCTTCCATGTGGGTTGCAAAAATTTGGCATCCTTTCTTGAAACTCTTTTTCAATTGCATGGCTGAAATTTCTCTAACAACTACAACTCTTAGAATTCCCTGTATCTTGCCTTGCTTCCATTTCTCACCAAAACAATTCATTTTCTTGTTGTAACATTCTAGGAAAACATGGTGGTTTTCCAACCAATCCATGCCAATTAGACGGTCATGTGAACCCAAAGGCATACTGTTCACATCTACCATTATGTTGAGTCCATTCATATTTATTGGGAAATATTTAACCAACTCATTGATCTTTCTCTTAGCCCCCATGACTAACTGAACTAACCAATATTTCTTATGATTTCCTTTGCAAATGAAATATTTTAATAATATTAGAGTTTATGCAACTATGGCCAGCTCCAGAATAAGTTAAAACTGCTATGGGATGATTATTAATCTTACCTTCCACTTCAATCATAGGGGGATGATACTATGATTTCTTGTTGTCCAAGGCTACATAAATCCTTAGCATGGTTCCTCCCATATATTCCATTGTTTCAGCCTTTTGAATCTTGTGAAAAAATCTCATCCTTTCTCCTTTGTGAGGGCATTCCATTTATACGTTATTCCCTTCACATCCCCAACATTTTATAGGTTGTTGCCTTTGCCTTTTCCCAAAATAATATACTGTCTTGTTTTCATTTTAAGCTGACCAAACTTACTGATTTTCTTGAGAGTTATTCTTGAAAAAGGGTGGCTTAAAAATTTTCTTCCTTTTCTCCCTCTTTCCTTTCATCTTTTCATTCCAAGTCTTTTGAAAGACTGTCCTCTCTATGCTATGCTCATAGAGATGTATTTATCTCCTTATGGTCTCCTCCAAAGTCCCAGGGTTATCATATTGTATATTATCATTGTAGAAGGAGGGTAACCCACTCAAAAACCTTTGGATCTTGACTTTCTCATCCTTTATGAAGTCAACATACTTCAACAATTCAAATAATCTATTTTCATATTCATCCATGGACATGCTTCCCAACTTGAGTTCAAAGAACACTTTCATCTTCCTCTCGTAGTAATTCTCAAACAAGTATTTCTCTTGGAAATATCCTTTGAACTACCTCCATGAGATCCTCTTATCATCAAGGTTCTTGGCTTGGTTAAGTTGATCCCACCACATGATTGCATTTTCTTGCAAGTGGTAGGTTAAAATTCTTGTTTCTACCTTGGAGGGGTAATCACGCAACTAGAAATATTTTTTTCATTTCCAAAAGATAGGCTTCGACCTCTTCTCCCTTCATATGCTCACCATTGAAATTTAGTGGCTTGATCTTCCCGATTTCACCTTTCAAGATGTTTCCCTTAGGCCTTCTCCTTTGTCTCCTAACATGACACACTTGGGATGATCCATGGACTTGAACTAGCATGATCCCTCCTAGTGGATTGCTTTGGGAATGATGGAGCTTTATTCTACTCCTATATTTCCTATCATTCTCATTCCCATCCCTTCTTCTATGGGATTTGGATGTTGTTACTTGTCTAGCACTACCTTTGGGTTTTATGCCAAAGTCCCTTTTGGCTTGCTTATGCAATATGTTCAAGATTTGAAGTATCTCTTCATGATCCTTTATAATCTTTTCATTATAACCTATATATCTCTGCACTTCCCTATGCATACTTCTCATAGTTACATGTTGTTTCCTGTCTCTTCTTCCATTTGATTCAGTCTCAACATTCCCCATGCTGACATGCAGACCTCAGAATTCCTCTTCATGATGGTAGGATCCTTGGGAATATTCCATTGCTGTGGTTCTCATATAGGAACCAAACTACTTCCAAGAACCTATAATTCTGTAGAAAATGTGCAAGTAAACAATTTATGTTAGATGAAAATAAACACATACACAATTTGGAAAATAATTCATAAATTTTTGTGCCCTTTAATGCCACCTGTCATCTTATTTTGAGTTGGATGCAAACTTTTTTGCCCAAATTGATTTTTTGGGTTAACAGATGGATTATCCTTCTCAAGACCTTTCCATCTAATATTTTCTTTCCCAATTCCAAGTTCCAAACATAAATTTATGGCCTTCATAAGTTTTGACCATTTTCCTTTTTATATCCCTGCATGCTACATGCGTTCTCTTTCTCTCCTAGCACATTTGTAGATACCCATAACTCAAATCTGGCTCCATCTCTAACTTCTACAGTCCATGAGATTTCCATAGACTACTCCTGGGCCCCAAATTGACTCCAGTTGTGCCCTCTAAAATAAATCTGGTATTAAACTTTACCCTTGACTGTTTTGGCTATAACTCCTTCATACAGGCTCCGTTTGGTGAACAATTTAGCTTGCTGGAAAGCTCTCTCCGAGATCTATCATTTTATAAGTAGAAACTATGTTTCCTATAAGGAAACATATATTTGTACAACTTTTATTTTCTAAAAATGTTGTTTAGGCCCTAAAAAATGCCTTGCAATATGAAGACCTTCGAAAACTGAAATTTTCATCGAAAAATTCACTAAATTACTATTGTAACAGTCTTTAGATATAGATCGTTTCTCTCAAAATTGGAATCAATCCCAATTGTTGATATTCTGGGATTTTCTAAGCTGTAGCTAGACCTCTGTAGGACTGTCAAAACTTTTCTTTAGATCCTCCCCATTGAAGAGCTTCAATCTATGGATACGTGAATTCCCTGAAAATCATAGTCCGAAGCACTGTCAGACTCCCTTCGAACTCCTAGTCTAAAGCACTATCAAACTTCCTACAAATTTGTAGTCAAAACACTATCAGACTCCCTATCAAAAACCTTCCTTGAGACCTCCAAAAACACTTCTCCAAAAGAACGTCTCTGAGATCTAATGGATGAGAATGACCCCGATTGATTTGACGACTCTCGTTCTTTCGATATTCTTCCCTTAGGATTATCTTTTTCAAACTTCAACTCACGCCCTGCTTCATGAGTTTTCGGAAACCTGAGTCTCGAAGGTCTTTCGGGAATGATTAGCTATGATCCTCTTGTGACTGAATGTCGACCGTTGATTCTCTGGGTCGAATTAATATGGGTCGTCGATTACTAAAATTCACGACCATCATGAAAGTTATAGGATTTTGACCCTCTAAGGAAAAATCAACTCCACAAACTACAACTCAATGCCATGAGTTACCTTCTTCGACTGCTCAGAAGCACTGACACTCAAAAATCTACTCATAATTTAGGGATTTCACTTCTGTCACCATTTCCCCCCCAAATCCATCACAAGATGAAAAATCCAACCACGAATATGCTCAATTCATGCTGGCTCTTGGCCCATACAATATCACTATTGAACCTTGGGCTCTGATACCATTATGTAACATGCCCCAACTTGTCCAAGGAACACTACTTGTAGATTAGCACATGTTTTTTTTCTTCTTCTTGCCGATTTATTATCGTAGCTTACCAACTATGTTTATACACATTTTTAAACCACATTTTGATACCCATAATTGTATACAACTACAAACTTCTAAAAACATATGGATGCAACTGATAAAACATACATGACAACATATAAAACCATTCACATACACAAATTAAGCAACAATAATTGTCTCAGTAAATGAAAAATAAAATAGGTAAACACTTATCTTTATAAAAACATTTATGCAACCAAATACTTGGGAAGGACGTTCCACCCAACCATAGACTTGCTATTCCAAATATCAATAGAAATTCACCCCCAAGATGGGGATATGAATCCAAAAAATAAGGGTGCCTCTCACAATCCTCTCATAGATCTGTATCACACAACCCACTGGTTCTCTCCTACAATTATCCCGAATTTCCTCCAGATGTCTTACTCTTGACCTGCCCAACCAATGAAATGTACCCTGTCATTTCTCTTAGTCCATAGGGAATCCCATTCGTTTATCAGGGTCTCTTTGGCAAAAGTATCTAGTAATATCTCAGCTAAGAACTCAAGGGAACTCACTACTAGGAAAAAAACACCAGCATAAATAACAACAAACACTTGCTAATACAGTGCAATTCACCCAGGAGTTCAATATTCAGGCATGACAACCCGACTCTTCAATTTCTAGGTCCAAAATACTCCAAAATCGCTCTAGCATGCTCCTGAATTCGCACATCCTTGTTGTTTCATCTCCCAAGCTCTTCTTCCCTATTCTCTACTAATGTTCATGTCAAAACTGCATGTCCCAAACTACCTATTACTACCCATACAGATTTTCTCTCTTTCCCCAAGACAATTGACTCCTCACTCTACACAATGTTGATTGTACTTCAGCTCCATGCTCTCCAAAAAATATGGGATGTGACTCTCACACCCACCCTATGAAAAATATTCAATGATTGGGATTTCATACACTCGACTAGAAAATACAAGTTTTCCCCAATTGATAATAAAATTCAGAAATGTGGGTCTGAATTAATACCCACAATTATTTCCCTTTGGACCCCTCTTGGACACTCTCTAGGCATTCCCCCTCTCTTGTGGATTAATCAACCCCCATATCTGTCCATATCCCAACAACTAGTATTTAATTATATTTATTGAAAACATAAAATACATTTTGCATATTACATCGCTTGGCCACAACCATATTCCTATCCAAATTATGCATTAAATAAAATGGGGATTATAGTGGGGATGTTGCAAGCTTCAATTGGTTGAATCACCATTTCATATGAAAACACTAGGTGTAGATCTGTACTCATACTCTGTTTCAGTCAAATAGTGTAAAGTCGAGTGAGTCACCCTAAGTTATGAGTCATTGTTTGATTCTAAACTTAATGAAATGTGCATGAAAGAAATACTTTGCAAGGAATGATAAATTAACCTATCACACTTCTCAGATGAAATTTACTCAACAAGATAATCCTTGTTCAAATTTGATTGTCAAATTTAGAAATTATGTGTAGTTACAAGAGGTACAACATTTCCTGGAATTTTAGACAATTACATGAATTACTGTGTATAATGGATTTCTTGCAATTTGTGAAAATTACTAGAATTCTCGTGTGTACAAAATTTTCTGCAATTTAAAAAAGTTACAAGAATTCTCTGTGTATGGAGGAAATCACATAAATTGGTTTTCGATTACAGGAGTTGCATAAATAAGAATAATTTACAAACACAAGTTAATTCTAGTGAAATAATTGAACAAAAACACAACACATACCAGGGTCCCTCTCGGGATATGTTGCTTAATGAAACTCATAAAGATAAAAACAATCTAATACCATAAATGGATCATAAAGCTCTTTGTATTCAACAGTTGCAAATTATTATAGGTTACAAAAATGATTCTTTAAGAGTAATATGCATATCCCCCACTAACACTTACATTGTTCGACTTTTATTTATTTATAGATTATTACATAGAAGAATCAAATATGCTTGGAATAACATTCTGTTTCTAAATATGTGCATAATATTAGGATCATCTCTCATATTGAGTATGACAGATAGGATATCCCTAATTTTATTTTGTTGTTCCTTGATTTTCTAATTGATAAAATTGATCCAACCTCCTCCAACCTCTAATCCCTTCTTTTGTTGGTCGCTTGGCATACGTTTGACTAGAAATGACTGCAACATGAAATATAGGAAGATCTTCTTTGAGGAAACACTCGTATAGCCCACGTCATGCACATTTTTGGGAATATGTTCATGGGTCGACTAAATGGGCTCATTTTGCACAAAACCCACGTTGTGGAATTCTCTAATTCATTCTCATCGATCCATAATTTGCATGCAAAGATCACTTCCTAATGGATACTTCCAATTTTGACTGAATTGTTAATCATGAGCTGGAGGTGGCCACATTGGAGATGACTATGAATTGAACAAAATAAAATCATGTCAATACGCTTAGGAACACAACCCTAGTTCTGGAATTTCACCTGGAGTTGCGTAGATATGTCAACCTTGGAAGTCATTTTCTCTTTGACTACAATAAATTTTTGTGTAAACCCTCATTATAAAACCATGCATAATTCTTCTTTATTTGTTAAAAATAAAGGAAATAAATGACAATAAACCACTTTAACATGTGTAAGCGTATTTTGGTGTAATCATGTAGGAATATGGTTAAAAATGGTGATGAATGGTGGTGAATGGTGAGAGGATGATGAAAAAATGAATGACTTGACTAGTGAAAATATGACAAAATGGTGACCAAACAATAGGATACGAAAAATTTACTCAAATTTAACATATCTTCTAATAATTATTTCATTGGAATGAGGTTGAAGAAATCTATAACCTTTGACATCTTTAAAATATCTAACAAAAATGCACCTGTCACTTTTATGTTGTAATGCTTTTCTTTTTTCTTCACGAATGTGAGCCCATGTTTCACTACCAAATACATGGAAGTTGCTTACATCTAGTTTAATTTTAGTCTATGCTTCTTCCGATGTTATTTTTTTAAAATCCTTTGTGTGAGAGAAATTTACCATGTAATTGACACAATTGATGGCTTCCGTCTAACAATAAATACTTAATCCTTTAGATTGGATCATACAATTATCCATTTCCTTTAAGGTGTGATTCTTTCTCCTAGCAACAGCATTTTGTTGTGGTGTATATGGAACAACATGCTGCATTTGAATTCCCTATGTAGTGCAATAGGTTGAAAACATCTTGTTCACAATTTTTTCATCATTATCTGTTCTTAACATCTGTAGTTGATGTTCAAATTGTTTTTCGACAAGGGCCTTGTAGAGAAAAAACATGTCAAAAACTTCACTTTTAAGTTTTAATAAGTTGTAACACCCTCAACCACCTGTTGGGCAATGTCACCTGAAATAAAAAAAAAAAGATTCTCACTCTGTTTCTGATAGTCAAACCTGTCCATACAAAGGCATAGACTTGCTGGGCTATGGCACACTGAGCTCTTTGTGGAACATCATACATATAAACTTAAACAGGTAATATGCATTCTACTAGTGCACAAACTAATGTGGAAATCACAACAATATTCTACAAACTTATTACACAGGAAATATTATAAATATCAAGACATGTACAAGATACACAACATACAAATTAACATAGAAATGGTACTCAATCTTTTAATGAAGGCCACCAAATACATGTTGACATTCCACGAACCTCCCAGTCTTAGACCACACTACTTATCACTCTCAGTAGTGGGTCACCCCTGAGCTGGGAATAAACTCCACCCGAGAAAGGGATTCCTAAGCTAGGATGAGACTATGGAAAGTCACACAGTACATCAGGAAGGATTCCCTCCTGGGAGCTAACTTACGCACAGAAGTCATAGCCTCTCATTTCCCACATTCCTGTCCCACCCCGGGAAGTATACACCTTCACTGTTCAATAGTCCATCCATTGCTCCCCTTCCCTTCCAGGGATTCAACGACATGCCAGACATGGATTATCATATCTCTGTAGCTGTTGCTGGGCTCCCTCCAGGAGTATTCACTTCCCCAACAATCTCTCTCATCTGGAGAGAGTTTCTCACAGGCATGACAACATGATTCTTCTATCCAACTCCTAAGTCAAACAGGTAAGGGAGATAGTAGCAAAAGAAATCGAGTATGGCATAGATGATGGAAACAACAGAAACTGTTAAGGTAGGGTACAACTCAAGTGAGTACATATGCATGCAAGTTATAGAGGTCAAACATGGAGGAGGTTCAACGATGGAGAGAAGGACTGCGTGCATGAATGATCAATGTCTCCGTGCGTGAGTGCGTTGGAAGCATGAAAAGAATGGCCAAGCGAACCCTCACAACGAACTAATTTCCCACATAAAACTGCAATTCCCTAATCAGACACCTATCCTCATGAAGCTACATGAGCTCCACTTCTCATTCGTTCCCCTTCCCACAGGAACTTATGATAACATGATTTATTTCCCTAACCTTAGTATTTTAGAAAAATATATTATAATATTCCCTTGGGTTTAAGCCCTCAATATTAGCCCCATTTCCTGGCCTCTTATCCCATTCCCTTTCCCTACCTAGTGGATCTTAGTCCCTCATAACTCTTTCTTCATGGTCGGTCTACACACATCGATGCATTTTATATTAATGATATGCATAATTACATATACAAAAATAGGCTCGCTGGCCTTTAACATCACATAATCCACCTAGCTTATAATCACTTGGCTCACCATCCTACAAAAAATGTTTACAATTCAGCAGGGGCTCGGCCTTGGGGTATTACAATCCCCTCCCCTTATTTATGCATTGTCCTCAATGCATCTTATTTACATAATATCAACATGATTTCCAAAATCTTCAAAAAGATGTGGGTATTCTGACCGCATAGCATCTTCATGCTCCCAAGTTGCATCCTTAGGACTGTACAAGGTCCATTGGACCTTTACAAGCTATATGGCTCGATTTTGGAGCTTCTTGATTTTTCGGTCTATAATGCATACCGGATGCACTTGAAAAGTGCCTTATTTCTCCACCTGAATCACATTCCAATCAACAACATGATTAACATCAGGTATATATTTCTTAAGTAATGATACATGGAATACATTATGAATGGTCATAGATGCAACTAATGTAAGCATATAAGCTATAGGCCCAATCCTTTCTAGTATTTCAAATGGGACACAGTAATGAGTTGCCAATTTGGAACAGTTTCCGAGCTTCATAGAAATTCTATTGGCCTTCACTTTCAGAAACACACGATAACCAATACATAATTCTCTGTGAATACCTATAAATTCTGCTTTATCTTCAACATTTTCTCTTCCATTTCCATGAGAAACTCTATCCCAACTATTGCTCTTTCTACTGGGTTATCCTAGCTTACTGGTGTGTTGCACTTTCTTCCATAAAGTGCCTCAAATGGGCTCATATTGAACGATGCTTGGTGCCCATTATTGTAAGAAAATTCTACCAAGTGTAGATAGTCTTCCTATTTATATGGTTTGTCCATCACGTACATTCTTAGCGTATCCTCTATCACTTGGTTCACCCTTTATGTTTTCCCATCAGACTCAGGATGATAAGTTGTGCTGAAGTTCATATTTGTTTCGAAACCTTCGAATAATCCCCTCCATAACTTTGAGGTAAACTTTGGGTCTCTGTCAAACACAATTGTCTTGGGTATGCCATGCAAGCATGTTACTTCCCTCATATAAATATCAGTAACATTGGTTTCCTTGTGAGTAATCTTCATTGGAATGAAATGGGTAGCTTTAGTAATCTTGTCCACCACCACCATGATAGAATCATGCTGCTTTCTTGTTCTGGGAAATTTTATGATGAAATCCATTGACACCACTTCCCACTTCCACTCATGAATGGGAAATGGCTGCAACAATCTAGCTGGGTGTATATGCTCAACCTTGACCTTTTGACACTCCAAACATTTAGCAATGTACTCAACAATTTCCCTCTTCATGCATGGCCAATAGTATTGGATTTTGATTGCTGCAACTATTTTCTGATAAACTGGGTGTCCAGCATAAGGTACATTATGCATCTCTTTCAAGGTCATACTCCTCAATTCATGAGAATTGGGTAAATAAATTATATTCCTGTATAGGATAATTTCATCATTCCCAAGTTATAATCTTCAACCTTTTGCTGCATTTTACCTTGCTGTAATTTTGTTACTAACTCCATGTACTGCAAATATGTTTTTGCAGCCTCGGAAATTCTTCGTTTAATATTAGTTTGATATATGCTAATGGCTATAGCATGCAGTTCATGAACTCTCCTGCTGAGTGCATCAACCACTTTGTTCTCTTTTCCTTTGACGTGCTTGATATTAAAGTCATACTCATAGAGGAATTCCAACCATCTTCTCTGCCTGACATTTAAAGTTCGCTGATCAAACAAATATTTTAGACCATTATGGTCTATCCTCAGCTCAAACCTTTTTCCCATGAGGTAGTGTCTCCACTTCTTCAAGGTTTGCACTATGGCTTCCAACTCCAAATCATGAGTGGCATAGAGCCTTTCATGCTCTTTCAATTTTTTGGATTCAAAACATATCACAAACCCATTCTGACCGAGGACTCCAAGTCCTTCTTTGCATGCATCTGTGAAAACCATGAAATATTCATTCAGATCAACAATATTTAGAATTGGAGCACTGGTTAACAACTACTTCAAATGTTAGAATCTCTTTTCACACTCTGTTGTCCACTGAAACTTCATCCCCTTCCTTTTCCAGGAAGTAATCGGGTGAGAAATCCTTGAAAACCCTGCAATGAATCTTCTGTAGTAGCCAACTAGACACATGAAGGATCTGACTTTTGTCACATTCTTAGGTTCTGTCCACCCTTTATTATCTTCAATATTTTTAGGGTCTATGACTATCCCTTCTTCAGATATGATATTCCCCAAATAGTGAATTCAGTTATGATAAAACGAGCACTTGCTTAGTTTGGAATACAACTAGTGCTCTCTTAAAACTTGTAACAACATCCTCAAGTGATGCTCATGCTCTTGTTTTGACTTGGAATATACAAGGATATCATCCAAAAATATAATGACAAACTTGTCTAAGTATTCTTGAAAAACACCATTCATCAAGCACATGAAAACAACTCGCGCATTTGATAGACCAAATGGCACCACTTTGAATTTGTAGTGACCATACCTTGTCATGAAGGTAGTCTTGCTGATGTCTTTATATTTGATCCTTACTTGATGGTAACCAGATATGAGATCAATATTTGAAAATATTTTTTCCTCCCTCAATTAATCGAAGAGGTCATCTATCCTTGGAAACATATATTTTTTCTTTACAATTACTTTGTTTAACTGCCTGAAATCAATACACAACTGCAATCTCCCATCCTTCTTCTTCACAAATAAAACTGGGGCACCCCAAGATGACACGCTATTCAAAATTTATTCAAGCTATATTTGTAGTTCCTTCAACTTTGGTGTACTCATATGGTAGGGAGTCTTGGATACTGGAGCTGCTCCAAGCATCAAATTTATAGAGAAATCAATATCTCTCTTTGGGTGTAGTCCTGGTATCTCCTTAAACACATCCTCAAACTCTTTTAGGACTTCATGATCCTCAATATTTGACACCTTATCCTTAGGTTCTTCCTCCATATGAGATACAATTATTTGGCAACCCTTCCTGTAACACTTCTTCAACTGCATTGCTAAGATCTCTCAGACAGTAAATTCCCTAGGAATTCCTTGGATTGTTCTTGGGTTACCATCCTCATTCATGCAAGTAAATTCCTTATTATCACAGTCTAAGACGGCATGGTGTTGGTCCAACCAATCCATACAAATTAGACAATCATATGAACCCAAGGGAAGGATGTTCAAATCTTCCTTGGTACTCAACCCATTCATGTCCACTAGACATGATTTAACCAACTCTACAACTTTTCTCTTGGCTCGTGTAGCCATCTGCACCAACCAAGATTTCCCATGCTTTGTTCTTGGAAATTGCAATATTTCCACTATTTTAGGATCTATATAGCTATGACTAGCTCCTGAATCTATTAAAATAGTAATGGCATGGTTATTGATCATACCTTCCACTTTAATTATGTGTGATTGAAATTTTTCTTGCTTGTTGTCCAGGGTTGCATATATCCTTGGAACACTTCTACCTATGTCTTCCACTGTTTCATCTTGCTGTACATTGTGGAAAAATATCACTTTGTCACTCCTGTGAGGGAAATTTCTATACACATGATCTCCTTTACAACCCCAACATTGAATGGGTGTCTTCCTTTGCCTTTTACCACCCGTCTCAGTCATTCTGGGCTCTCTAGGGGTTTGTTGTCCCTGAGAACTGTTTCTAAAGAAGGGTGGCTTGTTCCCCTTCTTTCTCTGCTCCATCTTGAATTTCTTCTTATCTTCCCAAGCTCTTTGGAAATTAGGATTTCCCTTATGCTGATCATATAAGAACTTAGTTCGCCTTATGGTTTCCTCCAAATTTTTAGGATCATCATATTGAATTTTATCACTGATGAAAGATGTCAGCCCACTCAAATATCTATGTATATTAACTGTCTCATCCTTGATGAAGGAGACATACTTCAACAATTCTAAAAATATCCTTTCATACTCATCAATGGTCATGCTTCCCAGTGCGAGTTCAAATAACTCTTTCATCTTTTTTTCATAATACCTCTTCGTTAAGTATTTCTTCTCAAAATGCTTCTTGAATTCCTTCCATGTAAGATTCTTCTTTCTGATGTGCTACACTTGCACAAGATGATCCCACCACATGGATGCATTTCCCTTCAGCTAATAAATAACAATTCTTCCTTCTGCATGAGAAGAATAATTATGCAGTTGGAAATATTTTCTCATGCCCAAAAACCGTGTCTCGACATCTTCATCTTTCTTGTGCTCTCCATCAAAGTTAGGAGGTTTGGTATTGTTCATTTATCCTTTCAATTCATCCACCCTAGACCTCTTATGATGCTTCCTGAAATGATATGGACTTGAGCTGCTATGTTCTCTACTATTGGAATTTCTTTGGGAGTGATGGAGATGTCTGCTACCATTCCTTGTTCTTATTTTCTCATCAGGGGACCTGTGGCTTCCTGATTTGTTGGAGCCACTCTCCTTATCCAATTTATTTTCAATTTTGTCCAGGCTCTTCATTAACTTCATATTGAAGTCTTCCCGCTTCTCTTTGGATTTCATAAGCCTTTTATTATCATCCTTGTGACTCTGGATATCTTTCTACAATTTTCTAATGGTCTCTACCAAATTCATGTTATCATCCTTTCCTTCTCCATGTCCATTGGAGTTTGTTCCTTCCATACCCAAATGGACATCCATTCCTCAGATCTCATCTTCTTGTATGTAAGCCCCTTGTTCATCATCCATCTATATTCCCACTATGCTGATCTGATATGATCAATTTGCTGTTAATTCTGCAAAAATGTGCATCCAACAAAACATTGTCAGGTTAATTGAATTAACAATTTTATAAAAACATGAACCATTTTTATTCAATAACCTATTAGACTTATTTCTTATGATTTCCTGAGAATTTGAATGTTCAGATCCAATTTCTGGGTGAACAATTATATTCTACTATTCAATACCTTTCTAACGTCTGCTTTCATGCTCAAATACGAGTCATGAGAAGAAATTTATTGATGCAGGACCTCTCATCCTAAAAACATTTTATGCAATCTTCTGCTGTAACTGCATTGTAAACCCCAAAATTGGGGTGCCAATGATCATCTTAGCTCTCAGATTCGATCAGTAACATGATCGAATGTCCGCATAACCACAATTTTAATACAAAAGGCGTTGAACCTAGTTCTCCTCGTATTCCCAAAGGACCTATAACTTCGACCCAGTGATTGAGGCTATGAGCTCGCTCAATTCTTCAGGAGCTAAAATTCTATCGAAGATTGACGGTCTTGATTGAACCAACATGGATATATACGATCAAGGAAGATTACCGAGTCCCAACTAGCATGATGTTTATCTCCTTTCCCGAGTTTCGCAATAGAAAATGCTCGCTTGTAGTGGAATCGATGCTAACCGTTGATCTTTTTGAATCTACAGATCAAATGTCTTAGAGGATTACAGAGGTTAAACCCACATGGATGTTATTTATGCCCCCGATCCCTGCAACTTATCTCCACCATAGATCTTACTTGTGTTGAGCCGAAGGTTAAGACTTAATAGAATGTTGATCCGATGACTCCCCTCCTTCTTGTTTTTACCCAATCGTCGGACGGATGAACTGTCGAGGTCTAGTCAACATCCATGTATAAGTGTGCCAGATTGTAGAGTTACATAGTGGACACGTGGCTCCATCCAATGAAATACATGTTTCATGTTCTAACTGGTATGAATGACGTGTGGAAAACATAAATCAGGTTGACACATGGCATGCTTAGGATGGGTCCACTTCACCCTAGGTGACGTCTTCATGTCACATATCTCTATCTCTTTGGGACTTCGGGGCTTTGGGTCTCCAGGTCTTCGGAGGTTTCTTCTACTTCACCCTTCAAAGATCCTGAACATTAAATTTATGAACAGGTCCACATCACTCGTGGTGACGTCATTATGTCGTGTCACTCCGACACTCTGGAGCTTCGGGCTTTAGAGGATTCCATAACTTCTTCCAACATTTCCTCTGAATGCCGAATCCTCGAACTTATGAACCTTTCGGGGTCCACTTAGTACAACCATCATCAATTAAGGTGGTGACACATGGCCCCAACATCGAATGACACATGTCGGATCACTATTGGTACAATAAGGCCTAAAAAAGTACAAAACCCAATGACACGTGGCATGCCTAGATGAGGTCCATGTCACCCTAGGTGATGCCATCATGCAACATCACAATCCATGCTTCGACTCTTTGTAGCTTCGACTTCGAAGGATTTATCGTGTCAACACAACATTCCTCTCGAACGTTGAATTGTTGAACATTTTCTTCCCAGAGCTTCGGGACTTCGCAACTTTCCTCAACACTACTCCCCATTTCTTCCGAACTCCAAATTTCCGGACTGTGCTACTCCAGAGTTTCGAGACTTCGACGCTTCGGTACTTTGAGAGACTTTACCTTACAACACTTCAAACTACCTGAACGCCAAACCGACGAATACAACGATCTCCTTTGCTCGACTGTCAAACAATTAATGTAGTGACACATGGCCCCACTGATGGGCGACATGTGCCAGGTCCCAAATGGTAATAAGGGCCTGTCAAAAGTACAAAAACAAGTGACACATGGTAGAAATAGGGTAGGTCCATGTCACCCTAGGTGATGTCATCATGCCATGTCATATTCGATGCTTCAGGACTTCGGTATTGCGGGCTTTGGGAGATTCCATTCCAACACACCTTATAACTCTTGAATGTCGAACTTCCAAATCAAGTACATGTCACTCCGGTGCTCGGAGACTTCATAGCTCCAGGACTTTGGAGGATTTCACTGTTGAACACCACAAAACCCCTGGACTACCGAAATTATGAACATTTCTTAATATGCGAACACGTGTCCCTGGAAATGGATGGTCCGGATTGGTTCCGGACTTCAGGACTTCGAGGCTTCAGGACTTCAGAGCTCCGGGCTTCGAAATTTTTCTATGCTATAGTTTTAAAATGGCTGGAGGGGAAAATTCCAAAGGACTTATGTTCTTAACCTCTGTGCACCTTCTCTAGATCTGACAGTTGTGAGGGGTCTGTCCCTTCCCGAACAAATCTAGTGGCCCAAATTTAAATTTTGTGGTTCCAAACCCACGGTTACCACATTATATTTTCTTTGTTGACTTTCTTGAACTGATATACCTCCTGAGCTTTCCATTATCACCCAAGAGCTCTCTCAATGCTCGTTTGACACTTTGAACATCAAATCCCTGTGGAAATTTTGACTCCAAATTCCACCTTCGTGTCCCATCCAGGTTCAGTGTTGAAACCATGGGATCTGATACCAATTTGTAACACCCCCAACCACCTATTGGGCAATGCCACTTGAAATAAAAATAGAAACTTCTCACTCTGTTTCTGATAGTCAAAACTATCCATACACATGCATAAACATGTTGGGATATGGCACACTGAGCTCTTTGCGGAACATCATACATATAAAATTAAATAGGTAATATGCATTCTACTAATACACAAATTAATGCGGAAATGACAACAATATTCTACAAACAATTTACACAGGAAATGTTATAAATATCAAGACATGTACAAGATACACAACATAAAAATTAACATAGAAACACTACTTATCTTTTTATGAAGGCCACCAACTGTGTGCAGACCTTCCACAAACCTCCCAGCCTTAGACCACGCTTCTCATCACTCTTAGGAGTGGGTCACCCGCGAGCTAGGACTAAAATCCACCCAGGTAAGGGATTCCTAATCTAGGATGAGACTACGGAAAGTCACACAGTACATCAGGAAGGATTCCCTCCTCGGAGACAACTTACACACAAAAATCGCAACCTCTCATTCCCCACATGCCTATCCCACCCCGGGAAGTATACAGCTTCACTGTTCAATAGTCCATTGGTTGCTCCACTTCCCTTCCATGGCTTCAACAACAGGAAGACATGAATTCCTAGAGCTTTGTAGATGCTGCTGGGATCCCTCTAGGAAAATTCACTTCCCCAACAATCTCTCTCACCTGGAGAGAGTTTCTCACAGGCCTGACAACTTGCTTCTTCTGTCTAGATCCTAAGTCAAACGGGTAAGGGCAATAACAAAAATAGAACTCAGGTATGGGACAGATGATAGCAACAACATTAACCGTTAAGGCACTATACGAATCAAGAGATTGCAGATGCATGCAAGTTACAAAGGTCGACCATGGAGGAGCTTCAATGATGGAGAGAATGACTGCATGCGTGAATGCTCGATGTCTCCATGCGTGGGTGCGTGGGAAGAATGGTAAGAATGGTTGAGTGAACCCCCACAATGAATTGATTTCCCACATAAAACTGCATGTCCCAAATCGGACACCTGTCCTCATGAAGCTGCATGAGCTCCACTCCTCATTCGTTCCCATTCCCACAGGAACTTAGGATAACAAGATTTATTTTCCTAACCTTAGTCTTTTAGGAAAATATATTATAATATTCCCTTGGGGTTAAGCCCTCAAGCTTAGCCCTTTTTTGTAGCTTCTTAGCCCCTTCCCTTTCCCTACCTAGTGGAGCTTAGTCCTCCATAACTCTTTCTTCATGGTAGGTCTACACACAATGATGTATTTTATATTAATTATATACATAATTACATAAACAAAAATAGGCCCAATGGCCTTTAGAATCCCAAAATCCACCTAATTTATAATCACTTGGCTCACCAACCTACAAAACATGTTTACAATTGAACAGGGGCTCGACCTTGGATTATTACAAAAGTAAACACAAGTGTGTCTAGAGAAATCATCAATGAAAGTTAAGAAGTACTTGTACTCGAATAAATGAGGAGAAGAAAGTGAACCACTCAAAAATATGAAAAATATATAAAGAGGTCGAGGCATGCCAAGAGGGACGTTTGTCAAAACAACCCCAATGATGTTTTTCAAGAACACAACCGATAGAAACACGATCTTTGTAAGAAATATGAGAAAGACCAGTGATTATATTTTGATTACACAATTGCTGCAATGAACGATAATTTATATGACCAAACCACTCATGCCAGAGTTTTCTCAAGTCATCGATGTGAACAATAAAAACTGATAGAAACGATGATGGACTAAAATTGAAAAATTTGTACAAATTGGTAATACCATCAATAAATCCAGTGGATAGGAAATGTTTAGGATCTTTTAAATCCTTGATTACAACTTGGTGAGGTGAAAAATCTATTGTTTTATCTTCACCTGAATGAGTGATATGATATACTGATAGGAGATTGCAGGAAATACTTGAAACACATAATACATTATTGAAATGACCATTATCTTTCTAAACTATTTTAGACCCTACAACATTAAGAGCTATATCATCACCAACAAATATTTTTATGGTGTTACAATTATTAAGAGAAAAAAATGGCTTTATCTTTAGGCACATGATAAGTGTTAAGTACAAAATATCTGAATAATAAAATCACCACACAATAGATAGAGAATAATATACAAATTCCACTTTATTATTATCAAACTTTTAAGGTAGGGAAACATCATACAATCGATCATTTTAAGGAAGGGATCCACTCCTGATCCATTTCCTATTCAAGGGGGAAACCTCCTAATGAGCTACACTCCAAATATAATACTTCTCAACATTCCCATTACATTGCTCATACATCCTTTATATAGTGTTACCGACCACCTAAGAACATTCTAGATGAGAAACCTTCTAGAAGCAAAACCTTCTAGTAATCCCACTTACATTTATTGTTTTCACACTAGGCCTTACTTATTAAAAATGGATTTAATACATAACAATACATATCTACTATTATTCCCCATAGGGTACCTCCCTAGGTACCCTAGATTATTCCCCTAGCTACACTACATTATATCCCCCTTATTAAAGCATTGTCCTCAATGCTTGTTTGGAGGGAGTACAACCATATACTAGAGTCCCATAAATACGTATGGACCATATTGTTGAAGTAGGCTAGAGAACTAGGGTCCCATGTAAAAGTGGTAGCCACCACGTTGAAGTAGTAAAATACCACTATAAACCTGGGTCCCATGTCAAAGTGCTCATATGAACTCCACGTTCAAGATATTGAAACTCAATAGCCAACTGAAAATGATGCTCCAAAGATCTAAAATGGTCATGTGGATCCAAATATGTGGAGTTAGCCACAAAATCCGCCACTAGTACTGGAGAATGAGAAAACTGAGGAAGAGTATGCATAGAAGACTCTTATCTACTCTCCAGGATGTGCTCTACAAAAGGTGGAGTAGACTAATCAAATAGAATATAAGAGTACCAATAATAAAAATCACTCTCAAGACCATACTAGGAAAACCTTTCTCAAGCATATTACTCTAGAATGTTAGGATAAATATGAAAGTGTTCCTTTAGTAAATCATTGAGATATTTTAGAAACATTGGAAATTTTGCAGAGGTTGGAGTGCATGACATATCGATCGAAAAAACCACATATAATATACCAAATTAAATCTATGAAAATTATCTATCTAATGGCACTGAAATGGTAGCAATTTGATCACTCTATATAAAGTTCATGAGCATTGTAATCTTGTCACCGTCATGAAAAACCATGAAAAAATTGTTGATTTTAAATCTTCACTCCCAGAGCTCCGATTTAGACAATTATTTTTTGAAATGGGTTAATTTTGCAGGAGGAAATCATATATGTAATTTTTTTGGGCTAATTTGACACTAATTTCTATAGAAACCGACAAAACCACGCGGTCGTTTGCGGAAATACCTTGAAAACTTGCTAATTTTAAATCAACAATATCTTAGCCACCAAAATTTTGATTCGAACGATTTTTTTTAAAGTGGTTGTTTTTCTGAGAGGAAATCAGATATACAATTAGTTTCATTAAATTCTACATAAAAAATATACAGGAATTGATTGGAGTGCCGCGACCCTCTTTTTCTTCTTCCTTTGAAAACCTGCAAAATAGAAAAAAATTCTCCTTTTTTTTTTCGTGGCCAAAGAAAGAGCTATGATAAAATTTGTTAAGTGCTAAATATATGAATAGTAAAATCACCACATAATTTGTAGAGAAAAATATATAAATTCCACTTTATTATTTTCAAACCCTGAAGGTAGGGAAACACCATACAATCAATCCTTTTAAGGAATGGATCCACTCATGATCACTTGCTTCTTCGAGGGGGAAACCTCCTAATGAGCTACGCTCCAAATACAATGCTTCTAAACATGCCCATTAAATTGTTCATACTTCATTTATATAGTGCTACTTACCACCTAAGAACATTCTAGAGGAGGAACCTTCTAGAAATGAAACCTTCTAGTAAGCCCTCTTACATTGATTGTGTTCACACTAGGTCTTATTTATTAAAAGTGGCATTCATACATAACAATACATATCTACTAGTATTCCTCTTGTGTACCTTCCTAGGTAGTCCATATTGTTTATCTAGTTACATTACAATAAGATGCTCTAAAATATAGAAGCCACTCATTAGAAGAAGTAGTAGATGTTGCATTGAAGGCTAAACCATAAGAAAAAAATGGATGTCCATGAGAAGAAGAGTTAGAAGAAGAAGAATTAAGATTGATTTTGTGCTTCTTCAATTATGCTTCCAAATCCTCCATCTTTTAAAAACATTTAAACACTAGATGGACATATCGCCCACAACAATTGCAATGTCAGTCACTCTTCTTACTTTTTTATTTAGGTCTTTTGTCACTGTTGGGAGTAGAAGATGGCTAAGAGGGTTTGGGACCATTGATTTTCTTGTTGTTGCAAGGGTGTTTCTTCTTTGTATTCTTGGTTTTATCTTTCTGTTCGATGACTAAGGCTTTTCTATATATACTTGCAGTGCTGGTCACTCCAAGTTGTAAGAGATTATCTTGTTCTCTAATCATAAAATCACAAAAGACTCAAGAGTTAGAGTTTGGTAAGAACTCCCTAGAGATTCTCTAGTGGCATAAAAGTTAGACACAAAAACAAAATATGTACTACCAAGATTAGAAAGAATAACATATATGCTTCAGTCATCCTTCAAATCTATTTTACAGTCTTTAAGTAAAATTATAAGTTTTTTGAATTTAGATGAATAATATTCAATGCAAGAGAAATCATTGGGATGTAAAGTCACTGACTAATTTTCAATCTGGTGGGCTTGAATCACATTGTGTTTACCAAATATGGCTTCTAGATTAGTCCAAAATTCATTTGAGTAATCAATTTATTAAAGGTGAAACTGTAAATGAGGAGACATAAACATTTTGATTAGTCCACGTGCTTCATCATTCTTATTTCCTCAACTGGATTTCGTTTTGACATCAATGGGGATTTCTCTTTCCCAAGGTAATCTGGTACAATCATTTACTTCTTAGTACATCTTCCATATGAGATTTCCATGAGATGTAGTTGGTGGTAACTAAAAGATCACTTGTAGTAGCCATATTAAAATATGTAAGTAATATGGATTTAAAAGATTAAATTGTTTGTTTTTATGGAAATTTCTCAAAAATATAGACTGTTTACAAAAACCGGCACTGAAAACAAACTTTAGATGTGAAAATTATGTTATTTTTTAAAATGGCATAAACAATAAACAGAGTACCATGTCACAGGTAAAAGTTGTCCCATGTGGTGATGGATGCACAATGATGTGGTTGAGTAAGAAAAGATTCATTCCTTTTAACTTTTCTTATAAGCTTACTTTTACAAATAAATTACTTATGAAGTGACCCACTTTTATAGATTAAGTGAGAATCACTTTTCCAATAAAATAACTTTATAAATTAAAGTTGTATTCAAATAGTAATTTAAAATAATATTAAAATAATTTTATAGTGATTCACTTTTATAATTTAAGTGAAATGCACTTAAAATAAAGTTATGAGAAAACTCAAGGTTTCATAAGTGTTTTCAAAAGTCACTTAAAAATCTAGAGACTCAAACTCAAAACTTCTTATTACATAAAGTAAATTTCAACCAAGTGAACTAATGCAAAATATATAACAAATTTAATAGAGGAAGTTTTTTTTTTATTTTTTTTATTAACTTTGAAGTGTGTGCTTACCCCCAAAACCTTTGTTTTTTCCTGCAAAAAAATTCAACATAGCCACACAAAAAAATAAACAAAATTTTGGAAAAATAATTTCTAAATCTCAACAATAATGGGGTTAGATCTCCATTAGCTTACCCAAAAAATGCAAATTTTCTCTCTGTTTCTGATTCAATGAGGTCACTTAAATCACAGAGTAAAGAGTATATGCATAAAATAAAACAATTTCCACTATGTTTCTAATTTGCGAGATCACATATAGTGCATGGAAAATAGCATATATAGACTAAAAAGAGTAGTAAACTCATAATAAAAGTAAAAGCTAGAATATTAACTTTGTAATTTTTTTTTAAAAGGGAGTATTCAAACTTTATACCTTTGAATCTAAAAAAAAAGTTGTATCTTGGTTAAACAAAAACATTTTCAAGTGAAACAAAAAGCATTTCCAACAGAGAGTAGTGCTCTGAATGCAATGGAACTCCTCTCAACAAATAATTGCACCGAAATACGAGAACCTATAAATGAAACAACATAAATTTGAATATTGATCTACAATAAGAGAGGATCTTTAAATGGAGTATGCTACCATGTTTGACAAAACATGGTATTCCCAAACACGACAAACAACTTAAGTAATTGTTCACATAACTAGATAAAAAATAATAGCATTAATATTTTTACGTGGTTAAAACTCTCTAAGAGGGAATCAATCCACGACCCCAACCAATGTGGCCACTTGAGGAAATATATTAATGCAAAAGAAAAATATTTTATAAAATATTTTCTTACAATCGATCATCAACAAATGACCCTCCATGCTCTTTAAATAGAAATCATGGACCAATTAGGTGTTAAGCCACATATCAATATAGCTATTAAGATCGATGAGAATATGAGTAGTTGGATCACTCTATGTATAGAAAATACGCGACTGTAGGATTGCATAAATACAAATACACATTAATGCATACTAAAGAAATACACTTTTACCTAAAGACATATTAGACCAAGTTGAACTTAACTAACTCCTAAGTGTCTATATATCCTAACAATGACGTGGTAGGAAATTTTAAAAACTTTTAATTTAATGACTCAAACCAAGATCAAAGTTTAGAGAAACTAAGTTAGGGAGAGTACGCAAGTGGGGTGAGGGTTGGAGTGACCACTGGGTGTGTGGATTTCATGTACTTATTTTCCTTTCCTTGTCTAGTAGGATATTGAAACTCAAAATTGTCTCTAAAAGAATCTAAACATTGTGTTAATTTAGATAGGGCTTCCAGTTGAGGTGGTTTGATGATATGGTTCGGTGGTAGGTCTTGCACTCTCCTCACCTGAATTCAAATGACTCTAGCCTGTCATGATAATGCTATAAGGGTAGGAACCCCCCATGAGTTGGACACCCTCGCGGGCGTGTCTCTGAAGGTTTCAACCCTTACTAAGTCATAAGTTACCTGTTAGACATTGGATTGAAGGTTGTTGGAACTGGCCTACGGGTTACAGTGGTATCCAATCATATTTGAACCTGGGCCTCACCCAAGTAATCCCAACCAATTATGAATTCCTCTAGATTAAAAAAAAAAATATGGAACTTCCAATAACTCCATTTTTTTTTTAATCTATATTACATGTTCAATATTAAAAGCATAAATATAAATCTATCCTTTTTAAAGATTCATTTACATATATTCCATGAACAACATGCATGTATTCCTTTCCCCCCTTAATGTAATGTATTTAACCACTTCTATACACCAATTGAGGTGTTGAGGTAGTTCAAAAATAATCCAAATACATCATGCATGCATGTTAATGCGTAATTATTGTAGTCATAAAAAAACTAGTTAAATATCTCAACCTGCATAAATGAATGCAAGTTCACTGATGGAATTCAAAATAAATTAAATTTACCTAAACACAATCAAACTATAAAATAACTATTAATTCATATATAGGTGGGAACAATGATAATTGCATACTCATAAACAACCAAGAATACTTATCTTTCTAAGAATTTATCCGCCAATTGGAAACAAACAAAGAATGTTCCACCTAACCATAATATTTCTATCACATATAAGCTCTTTGTAACATAGGCCACTACTGAGTCGGGACTATGAATCCAGAAGGGAAAAATTCTACCAGGTAACTCTAATGACCATGATGTTCCCTTTTTGTGCTATATTTTTATAGCGCAAATTGCCTTTAGTTTTTATATTCAAATACATAAGAAAAGGAATGGTGTCGAGATCTGTGTAATGGTTAGAGTGTAGGAATACTTCTTATATATCTACACCCCAAACTCTCTGATCAAAGTAAGGAATTACTAGAGAATCCTAATTACCAATAGACCCATCTCACTCTCACACATTATAATTCCTAGAATTCTCAAGACAATTTCTCACTACAACATTCCCAATCAACCAACCCCTTTTCTCCATTACCATGCACAACACTAGGAATGGAATCCCATTTATTGATAAACAATATCTCAGACTATCCCACTTCCCTCTAGTGCTCTAACATAGGTTAGCCATGGAATATCGACTCCTAGGAACAAGAAAAGTTTCAACTGTAATTAATTTCCTTTTTTATATAACACACCCACTACTAACCCAACAATTTGTTTTTGATTCCCATTAAGAAAAATGTGTGCAACATGATAAAAATTCACATTCATCTAAGAGGAAACTTAAAAACATAAATGAAATCAGCTAAGCATACACACAACACCATCTAAATACTAAAAAATTTTAGAATAAAATACACAATTTTGTTTCTCAACATTTTATAGAAATAACATAATGAATGAGAACACTTATCCTTGAAAATATGCAACCAGTTATAGAAAAAAACATTCCACCCGTTGGACACACCTACCACACTTAGAGGGGGGGTGAATGAGTGTGGGGCTCTTTTCTCCCAAACGTTCCCTTTTACAAAAAACTCATTAGTTAATA
This sequence comes from Picea engelmannii, assembly GCA_009831015.1. NCBI lineage: Eukaryota > Viridiplantae > Streptophyta > Pinopsida > Pinales > Pinaceae > Picea > Picea engelmannii. The sequence continues at coordinate 106,395 of ML791326.1, forward strand.
TTCAACATTTACTCATTACTCAATGCTATCATTTATAACCAATTAGATGTGAACATATATCAACAACATATATCATCAATAAGTCATCACCACAAGGAACACAAAGAACACAAGATGTATGTGCAATTTTATTTTTATTACAAACTACAATCCTTGGGGTTTATAAACAACAACTGAATAGAGTACAACTCTACAAGAGAAACAACTCTATATGAAAGACTCAACTTACATCCTCAGCACCAAATGAAATGAGGAAACCATCCTCCACAGATATCAATCTGTCACAGGTATGCTACTTGTTAGTAGTGCAACCCACATGTGTACGCGCCCCGGCTCACTACAACTTGCGTATGTACGCGGCCAGTCTACAATGCAACATGAGTATACTTCTGAGCAACTAGGGTTTTTCTTTGCTTCACATATTCAAATCCTCTACAACCTATGATCTAAAAATAAAGAAGACTTGAAATCTTGAAATTATTTGCCAGTAAATTTTATGTGTTAGAAGCAAATGGATCAATTTTGCAACACATTAATTAAAGGATTACTCATGCAAGATACAAATAGAAAACAACATAATCAATGAACATAAGCACATAAACACAACAATTGATAAAGGAGTTCACCCCTCTCTTGGGTTACATCTCCTGGTCCAGCTTCCAATGGATCATTATTATTAATTGCTCAAAGTGCTAAAAAACATGCCTTAAAATGCTCAAACTAACCAACAGACTGCTCCAATGTCTTCAGAGCATCTAAAAACCCCTAGCTGGGCTTTTTCAGCACCTCAATAGGTCGAAAAACGAAGAAGTTAGGCCTCCTGGAAGTCCCCCCTTCAAACTTGCTGTCTCTGCATCTACAAAACGCACCCTTGTCTCATGAACCTAGCACACACGCAATACATAGCGTAAAAACCCAGCACCGGGCGCAACCACGCCAATGGTGCGAACTGTAGGATGGTTATGGGCACTCCAACCCCTAACCACCTAGCACCTGGGCGTGTGAGGGTCCATACGACCTTGGGCTGTGCAAAAAGAAGGCTCCGTTTTCCAACGAATGGAGCAATGACAAATGGCGGGAATCGTTTCAACCAAACCAAACGGTCGGAGGTCATAACTGTTGGAACCACGCACATACCATATAATATAGTTATGGTCATATATGAAACCCGTGGCTGGGCTCCGTTTGAAACAAATCCCACACAATATATATATATATATATATATATATATATATATATATATATATATATATATGGTTACGGTCCTATGTTAACACAATAAAACTGCGGGTCGGGGCTAAGCCTCGGCCCGACCCCCCGCCAAATACAATATAACATAAAATTATATACATTGTAGCTCGTATACATAACAAGGATCAACGTGTGGCCCATTGGCATGGCGGACTTTACGAAAGCTTTGACTGGTGTGGGAGGTTCGGGTTTCGAATCCCACAGACTCCATAATTTTGAACCAATATAAGGATGCCACATGGCGGCCCATGATTGGGCCACATGGAATCCAACCACAAACCAAAAAACTACCACGTGTCAAAATAAGATTCTCCCAACTGCCAGCCAATCAAAAACTGCCACATAACCTTTGCCATGTCATTTTGTACAGACTGTACGGACTGTACAGTCAACGTCCTTTTTTTGCCTGTTTGACATTTCGAACAGATTGCAATATCTCTCACTCCCGACGTCTGTTTGAGACGAAATGAGTTGCGTTGGGTTCGAAACGATGAGGCCTACGCTCTCGTCTGGTTTGAAGCGATTCCAAGCACTTTGAATTTTTGAGCAAAATTTGATCCCCTGATCACACCTCCCCATTGGGAAGATTTTGGACCTCCAAAAGACTATTTTGAGTCTATGTGAAGATGAGGGTATAATTCCCTCACCCTTCCAACCTCAATCCACTTGGATTTGCTTGGATTCGTCCCTTTAAGGCCAACTCGAAGATACTCCACATTTCCTCGTTTTGAAGTTCACATTCTCCTGTCAAGGATGGTGTCTTCATGCAGTTCTGTAAGATACTTTGGGGAAAAATCATCTATGGAAGGAATATGAACATGCTCTCCTTGATCATCAATCAATGGAGGCTCATACAACTTCAAATTCTCAACATTAACAACTGCATACATCTGCATATAAGGAGGCAAATCTAAACGAAAAACATTGTTACCAATCTTGTCGATAATCTTGAAAGGACCATATCGAATCGGTTTCAACTTTTTACCTTCGCCTTTAAGTCTCTCCTTGCTGATGTAAAGCCAAACTTCATCTCCAACTTGGAAACTGTGATCAACACAATGCTTGTCATGTCTCGTTTTGTACTTGGCCTGACTCTTTTCCAACTTCTCTTGCACCACTTGATGTATCGACTGAATTTGTTCAATGAACTTTTCTACCCTATCAATGTCATATTGACCATCGATAGAAATATCTTTCCCAAAGATAAAATCTAAAGGAGACTTGGGCAAATAGCCAAAACATGCCTCAAATGGCAGCGTTTGAGTCGAAGAGTGCTTAGCTCGATTGTACGCATGCTGAATGTAGTGTAAATGCTCATCCCAAAGTTTAGGATGCTTGCTGCAATAAGCACAAAGAAGATGCACCACTGTTCGATTTACCACCTCTGTCTGACCATCTG
>ML791326.1:119520-153162 GCA_009831015.1 Picea engelmannii
ACCAACAACCACATTAGCGGACATGTGTCATGCCACATTAGTAGGGTGCCATGTCAATAAGATTATAGAAAACATTATAAATTGTTTTTTGTCTAAGTATAGGGAAGAGTTGTAACTTCAGGAATCCATAACTTCCTGCTTAGAGCTTAGAATTGATCAAATGAATAGTCAATGGAAAACTAATGAAGAGCATAATCAATTTGTTCACTCATATTTCAGATATGGGTAGAATATTTATTTAGCAAGTATAAAGAAGGCATATGGTGGCCTTAAGGATTGTAAATGATGTGTGGATTTTCCATATTTTCTTTTTTATGTCCAATCTAATAATTATTCTATTGGCTACAAATTGTGCATATTTAAAGTTATAGGCATAAAAAATTAGTGCAAATATTAGTGAGATAGATTATATTCAAGAGAATAAAGTCAGGGGGATAAATGCTAGCTTAGGAAATGCTGAGACTGAATCCAATGGGAACATAGAAGGAGGAGCATACATTATCGATACAATGGATACAATAAATATTTTACAAAGATATGTGTAGAGATAAAAATATGATAATGAGAAGATTATCAAGGAACAAGAGCATAATAAAAACATCAACTCCAAGTTGCTGAAAAGTTTAGACAATTTGCAGAAGAAAATAAATAAAGAACCAGATTAAATGAAGGTATAAGATCACAGATCTCATGTCAGGAGAGAAGAAACTAGGAGTACTAGGAACTCAAGAAGTGTTGGTAGACATCAACATCACTCATCAGGACACTCAACTACAATATCACATGATTTTTCAGGAGCAAAAAATAGTCCAAGTCTGTCTTTTGTCAGAAATCATAAGAGGAGGATTGGGGTAGATGAATGAGAAGGAGAGATGAGGAAGATAAAACCTCATACCTTTGATGGTGAGCATACAAAAGATAAGGATGCAGAGGATTGGTTTTTGGGCATGATAAAAGACTTCCAATTACATAATTATTCCTCACATGCAAAATCCAGAGTTGCAATCTACCAGATATAAGGAAATGCATCAATGTGGTGGGACCAACTCATGAAATTCAAGAACATTGATTAGAAGAAGATAACATGGAGGCAGTTTAGAAAGTATTTTCAAAAGAAACGGTTGCCCCAATGTTATTATGATAAGAATATGACAGATTTATTTTAACTCAAGCTTAGAAGCATAACTAGGGATTAGTATGAGAGGCAATTTCTAGAGTTGTTCAGGTATGTTGACTTAATCAAGGATTTGGAAGTCAATATTAAAATATTTTTGAGTAGCTTACCTTCAATATACAATGATAAGATATAGTATGATGGTCCCAATACATTGTAGGGAGACATAAGTAGATCCACATTCCTTTATGACCAACTTAAAGGAATATCAACCTTTCAAAGAGCTTGGGTTGACAAGAAGAAAGACAAGATGGAGAAAAGAAGGAAAGGGTTTAAACTACCTTTTATTAGGAATAATTATAAAGGAAAATCAACATAGAATGAGTCCAATATGTCAGATACTTTGGGGAAACGACCAAGGAAAAATCCCATTAGACATTGGGGATGTGAGGGAGATCATATGTATAAATATTTCCCCCATAGAAGAGAAATGAGGACTATTGTAACACTCTGTTTCCCCTAGTCTGTAAATATAACTATATGGGCCGAGGAACTACGAAAAACTTAAAAGTGTGAATGTTTGATTTGATGGACCTTGTGTAGAAGGTCGATGAATGTAAATTATGATTATTTTAATAGAAAATGGTTATGTGTTGCATGACCGCTGAAAGAGGGGATCTGCTAAGAGAGAGACCACAAAATGCTGTGAAAGGTGGTGGAGGGGACCATGAATGGTTGCATTAACCTCCATCGAACCAGTACCATGCTGGAATTATTTTTGCTCAGATCATAACAAACCTCTCACCAGGAATGAATTTTCGTCGGGAGGGTAGTTGGGAAGGCCCCCTCAAGAGTTAATGAGGAATGGGGCAGACTTCCCATTGGCAAGGCTTCTAGACCTGACCACAGACTGGGAGATTCGAGCCACATGAAATATTGTTGAGGGAGGCAAGAAAGGAAGTGTGGTGGAAAGGGGGAGATCTGCGGAGAAAATGCAGAGATGAGAGAGGAAAATAACGAGTCCGAGGAAGGACTGAAAGAGGAAATAGTGAGTTCCGATCATAGGAAATAGAGATTGAACTAGGAGAAGGAGAGTAACCTTCGTCCTTATCTATTTCTGTATTGGGAGAAGGAGAGTAACCTTCATCCCTACCTTCTGTTGAGATGGAAGTAAGAGATTGAATATCGAAGTAGCGTGGCTTAAGCTTGGGGGTGGCTAGTGATAAATCCATTGGGAGTAACTGAGCCTATGGTTGGGTGGAAACGAAAACCCCTTTTAGTAGTCACATCACACTCTATGGTTCTGATAAGTGTTTTCTCACCTTATGTTTTGAATTGTAAATAATGGATGCATGTGAGTATTTACATGTATATAAAGGTTTCTTTATCTGTATTAAATGATTAAGTTATGAGTATGCCTTCATTTCCTTCAGAACCTATAATTCTTCTTGAATTTCCATATGCCCTAGTTTAATCACTCGAAGGTGCTTACCCCAGGAATTTACATCGTCGTTCCAGAGTCGAAGCAAGCCTCTTGGCATATTTACTGATTTGGTAACCTCACAAGTTACCTTTCCTTGATTCAGAGCTTAACACTCAATGAGTTGGGAAGGTTTTCCCTTCAGACCAGTAGTCTAGGAGACTTAGAACTTGCACTTATTTCCTTAACCAAAAACCCAACTAAGAGCGGGGATCATAGCCCCAAAGTTTTATAAAGATCCACGTGACCTGGGTCTAGGAACTTTGGAGCTCGAGACTCCGAGATGTCAAGTTGTATGAAGGTCAAGTTAAACCCCACAATTGATATGCAATGTCGATCTAAGAATGGAGATCGAGGGTGGGGAATCACTGCGGAGAGCGAATGTAAAAATAGCAGATGCGCTATTTCGCGGCCCGCAATTCACCCTTGTCGTTGATCTCGATGGGATGGAGGATCAACAATCCCGGTTAGTCTAGAATCGAGCGAGAACTTTCCAGATTGCAGAGGTCGAACGTCGTGGTAAAGAACCCTCATGTTGGGACCCCGCAATTCCTGTGAATCATCGATCACCATTGACCTTCGTTCTGAGTTTGAAGTGATCCATGAAAGGCAAGTACCATGTGTGATGGTGAAAAAATTCGAAGAGATCAAGCTCAAAAGAGATAGCGCTTTCAAGAGTGCAGAAAAAATCCAGGAGATGAGCCCGTAGGAGGAGAAGAGGTCGAATCCTTTAAGCACTTAGAAAACCTTCTAAGTCGGAGTAATTCAGAAGCCTAGGAGGAGGAGAGATAGTGTTCGTTGGATCACATCGCATAGGCTCGACAACCATCTGATCTAAACAAGGTGCACGAACCTTAGTATCTTTCACACAGAGGAGAAGAGGACTTACCATAGTTATGAAGTCTCGAAGTATTTTGGGACCGTCCATCATCAAGAGGGACACGTGGCGATAGATTGTGGACTCCAGAGAAATCTATTTGAGGGTTTTTGGTTAAAAGTTGAAATTCCTGATCCCCGAAGACCCGAAGTGAATCTGGACCGCTCGATCTAGAGGGACACGTGGCGACAAATCGTGGACTTTGGAAGAATCTGTTCAAGAGGAGGCATGTTTGAGACTCGAAGTTTTCGAAGCCTGAAGAGCCAAAAACCTGAAGTAGAATATCATTCGTCCGATCGCAGGAACAAATCTGAGTCATCAGATTGTTCGGGGTAACTTCAAGTGTCGGATCACCAGAGTGGATATGAACCATTAGATACTGTGAGTCTAGGAGGAGGCAAGTTTGAAACTTGATATTCTCAAAGCGTCGAACGCCGAAGGGTCGGAGAAAATATGGACCGTTGGATCTAGGAGGACACATGTCGACAGGTTGGAAGATCCAGAGGAAGGTGAAGGTCGAAGTGTTGAAACAACCGAAGCCAGAAGAGCCAAATATCCATGAGCCATCGATTGGCATGGGGACACTTTTCAATAGATCGAGAGCTCCAAAAAGATTGTAGTGGGGTTTCAGTTTGAGAACTGAGATTTCTGAACCCCGAAGGCCCGAAGACCCGAAGTGAACCTGGACCGAAAAATATAAGGGAGACATGGTGTGAATCCATGAACTTCGGGTAAAGTCCTGAAGTGATTCATAGCCATTGTATTTGGAGGACACATGGCGCAAATCCGTAAACTCTGGGTAAAGTCCCGAAGTGATTCATAGTCGTTAGATTCGGAGGAAACATGGCGCAAATATGTGAACTTTGGGTGAAGACCTGAAGTAATCCTCGATCGTTAGATCATGAGGAAACATGTCAGAGGATTGTAGCCTTCAGATAAAAGTAATTGGGGAAAAGGTTTGATATTTGAGATCTTAGAAGTCCAAAACCTGAAGGAGATAGCGACCGTCGATCGAGAAGAGGGTTGGAGGACTGTTGATTTGGGTCAAATGATCAAACACCCGAAGTGGAAGCAAGATTATTGATCGAGCAAAACAGGTGTCTACAGATCATCATCTCCATAAGTTTGAAGTATGGAATAAGCAGGGTTTGAGATTTCAAAACCCCGAAGTCTGGAATTGTGAAGAGGTCACAATCGTCGATCTAGGAGGGACAAATCTGGTTCGTGGATTTGAGAGGCGCAGATATGAATTGTCGATTCAGACAGTGTCATCAAGATCGCGAGATCGATGATCCCATAACATTGCAGGGACAGGAGTTGCACGAAGTTTAAAATATTGAGGGAGGCCTGCAATTCAAACCGTGGTTTCGTCAGGAGGACATGTGGAGACTTGAGGAGGATTGCAGGCCCAAACATATTTTGACCCCAAACCACTTGTGGCCGCACCCGCAATTGCGTGGTCATCACCGAGGTCACATTCGAGGAGAGACCAAGAGTAAAGGGGATAACGCCAACTCCGAGACTTCTTGAAGCGTGAAGGAGAAGGTCACGGGTATCATAAGACCTGCACCAGAAGTCGAAAGGGCCTGTGTTTGATTAAGAGGTGAGACTATGAAGGTATCAAAGTCTCATTTGACTTATAGAATCAGAGAATCTTGACCAGAGGGTCGGGTTGTGTCCCAGACTTTCCAAATTAGAACTCGTAGAGAGAGAGAGAATTTGTTCCTGGAAGGAGGACAATTTTTTATTTTATTTTTAGCCTCGTCATGGGTGTGTTACAAATTGGTATCAGAGCATGGTTACAACACTTGGCCTGCTTGGGCTCACGGATGAGTCTCTTAAAAAATCTATTTGGAGTACTTTTAAAATAATGACACTCTACCTTGCCTATTTCTTAAAAAGTTTGATTAAAAATGTTATTAAAGAAAAGAATGAAACTTTCTACTGAGTGTATGCATTTAAGAAATTGAACCATGTATTGTTCATGACCTAATAAACTGTTAGCTAACAATAAGTGTTTTTTTCAACACTCGAGCATTCAGTAAATCATGGGAAAACTCCAAGACTAAAGGATGGTGACGTGTCATGAAGTGGGGGATGGCTCCCACAATAGAGACGAAGAATCTGATGAAAGGAGGGTGGGGGAAACCCCTCCAGATTTGGATAAAAGCATAAGGATCCTCAGGGCCGAATTACAGAGTCGCAAGGCTGACAACGAGATATTGATAAAGGAGCAAGAAAAACAGACATAAATTAATGCCGTATTGCTGTAGAGCTTATCCGACATACAGAGGAAAATACAACATGAACCCGCAACCAGTCATGTGGACCGATGACATAAGAAGAGAAGTCAAAGTCCACCTAAGATCCGAAAACATGACTCCATAAGTGACCACACTAGGAAGAGTACCTCGAAGAAGGCCCAGCCTGGAGGCAGGGGACACTCATCAGTGGAGTCCTCTGTAAAGGAAGAAGGTAACTCCGAAGGATCTTCCAGTAGCAGATCCAACTCACATTCTCGAAGGAAAGGGAAGAAGTGGAAGCGTTCCAAAAATCATGTTCCTGAAGAATTCAAGAAAGCCAAACCACCCTCTTTCGATGGAGAGATTAAGAAGGGAGAAGAGGATGAATCCTGTCTTCTTGGTTTAAAGAAATACTTCAGAGTCCATCAGTACTCTGAAAACTTGAAGGCTCGAATAACTATCTTCAACATGAATGGGAAGGCTTCCGTTTGGTGGGAAGAACTTAGGTTTGTGAAAGGAGTCCATGAGAAGGACTTGTCATGGAAACAGTTCAAGAAATACTTCAGGAAGCAGTATCTGTCAAATAAATACATGGATTGGAAGACTAAGGAGTTATATGAACTCAGGCTGGGGAAGCTCACCATAGACAAATTTGTTAATGAATTCCTTGAACTACTGAGGTATGTACCCTACATAAAAGATGAAAAAGTAAAAATGCACCAGTTCATTAGTGGGTTACCTCAGACCTATTGGGATAGGATTGAGTTCGACGAATGAAAGACCTTAGAATAAACAATACAGAAGGCGGGGTATTGTTATGAATAGTTTGGGAGTAAGATAAGACCTCTCGAGGAATGGAAGACTAGGAGTAGTTCGGGATTCCAGAAGAAAGGGTTTAAATCCACAAGATTCAAGAAATATGGAAAATATTCTAGAAGGATCCTTCCTACTAGAAGTGTATATCAACAAAATTTCCCCTCTCAAAGTGGAAATAAACCTTTTAATACAGCCCCAGGAAAGAATGATAACCTAAAGAAGGAACCCTTAAAATGTTGGGGTTGTGGAGAAGATCATCGATTGAGGGACTACCCACACAGACAACAGAATAGTAAGAGGGTCTACAATATCCAAGAAGCTACCACCGTCAATGATGTGGCTAGGAGCATGCCGCGAATCTATGTAGGCTTGGACAATAATCAAGCCGACCACCAAGCTTCAGTAATGGAGCTGGAAGGTATGATCGCCAACCATCTAGTTTCTATTTTAATTGACCTAGGTTCTAATTTAAGTTATGTGGCCCCTCAGACTGTTCATAAGTGTAAAATACAACCAATTAGACATGTTAAACCATGGTTGGTGAAATTAGCCACTGGGAACAAAAGAAAAGTTGCAGAGGTCATACCATCCTGTCAATTCATCATGGGTGGATTTCCCACCCAAGCGACCCTTAACGTACTTCCCCTGGGATCTTATGACTTGTTGATTGGTATGGATTGGTTAGCTACTTACAAAACTAAATTGGACTGTTATCATAAAACTTTAGAATGTGTAAATGAAGAAGGAATAAAGATGACCCTCCAAGGGATTCAAAAGCTTGTCTCAATGAGGCAAATATAAACCCTTCAAATGAAAAAGTATTGCAGAAAGGGGTGTTCCTTATATGCCATATAGGTATTGGAATCTATTGAGGATGACAAACCAAACCTAGAGTACCACCCCATATTAAAAGAATACAAGGATGTATTCCCAGAAGAATTACAATGTCTACCTATGAGAAGGGATATTGACTTCTCGATAGAACTTACACCGGGAGCATTACCAACATCTAGAACGCCATATAGGATGAGCACGCCAAAGCTGGTTGAGCTCAAGCTACAGCTAAAGGAGATGATGGAAAAAGGCTACATCTGACCCAGTGTATCCCCGTGGGGAGTGCCCGTCTTGTTTGTGAAAAATAAATATGGCACACTCTGAATTTGCATAGATTACAAACAACTCAATAAGGAAACCATAAAGAACAAGTACCCCTTACCAAGAATTGATGACATGTTCGACCAATTGGGAGGTGCATCCATCTTCTCGAATATCGACCTAAGGTATGGCTACCATCAAGTCCGGATTAAGGATGAAGACATCCACAAAACAACCTTCAGGATGAGGTATGGTCACTATGAATTTGTGGTGGTGCCGTTTGGGTTAACCAATGCCCCCGTCACTTTTATGTGCTTGATGAATAATGTACTAAGAAAATTTCTGGACAAATTTGTCTTGGTTTTCATTGATGATATCCTAATCTACTCCAAGAACAGGGAGGAACACGAAGAACATCTTAAACTCGTACTTCAAGTACTAAGAGAACATCATCTCTATGCTAAGTTTAGCAAGTGCGACTTCTTTAAGAAGCAAGTCCATTACCTACGCCATGCCATTTCTAAGGAAGGAGTGGTAGTAGACCATGACAAGATCAGATCTATTATGAAATGGCCTACCCCAAAGGATGTATCCGATATTAGATCCTTCATGGGATTAGCGGGATACTATAGAAGGTTCATAAAAGGGTTTTACAAGATTGGCTGTCTAATCAATTCCCTTCAAAAAAAGGGGATTAAATTCATTTGGACATCGAAATGTGAAGAAAGATTTCAGGAACTGAAATACCTCCTGACCCATGCATCTGTGCTAAATATTATAGACCCAGATAATGATTTCCTTGTGTGTACATATGCATGTAAGGAAGGACTCGGAGGAGTCATTATGCAAGAGGGAAGTGTAATTTTCTACACGTCCAAGAAATTAAATGAGCATGAGATCAATTATGTGACCCATGACCTAGAATTGGCTGCCATAGTACATGCTTTAAAAATGTGGAGGCACTACCTCCTCGGTAGAAGATTTGTGCTTATGATAGATCATTGTGGATTGAGACACCTGTTTGATCAAACAAAACTCAATGCCAGGAAATCTAGGTGGATGGCTCTCCTAAGTGAATTCGATTTCAAAATCAAACACATAAAAGGAAAGGAAAATAGGGTGGTTGATGCCCTTAGTAGGAGTATAAAAACGATTCAACTAGAAGCAGTAAGCGCCTGTGAAACGGACGTCAGGGAAAGAGTCAGAAATGCACAAGAAATAGATGCATTCTTCAATACCGTGACCTCATACCTAAGACAAGAGATTACAGGGATGAAGTATGAAGGCTACGAGATGATCGAGGAAGGGTTGTTGACTTACAGAAACAAATTGTATATTCCAAACTGTGATGACTTGAAGAGGTTCATAATGGATGAACTACATAAGAGACCATATACTGGTCACCCAGGATATCAGAAGATGATCACGAACACTAGGAAATAATTCTATTGGCCTGGGTTGAAGAAAGACATAGCTAACTATCTAGCTAAGTGCCTAGAGTGCCAGCAAGTTAAGGTGCAACATTGACATCCAACAAGATTGTTACAACCCCTACCAATCCCAGAATGGAAATGGGAAACCATCTCCATGGATTTCATCACCGAACTACCAAATTCGACCAAACAAAATGATGCCATCATGGTCGTAGTGGAAAAACTGATTAAGTCTGCCCATTTCGTCCATGTCAAGTCAACCTGCAAGGAAATAGATATTGCCAACATCTTCATGAAGGAGATATTCAGACTGCATGGCATGCCCAAGAAAATTATATCTGACAGAGACACCAAATTTACTTCAAGCTTTTGGAAATCCCTAATGGATGGTTTTGAGATAAAATTGTTATTTAACACAACTTATCACCCCCAAAATGATGGACAGATAGAAAGAGTGAACCAAATAGTAGAAGACATGCTAAGGATGCATGTAATGCATCAACCTAAGAAGTGGGAAGACTACCTACCATTGTTAGAGTTTTCCTACAACAACGGTTATCAAGAATCCTTGAAGATGAACCCTTTTGAAGTCCTCTATGGTAGACAATGCAAGATTCCAATCAGCCGGAGAAATCCAGTGGACAAAATTACAATAGGACTCGACATGCTGAAAGAAATGGAACAACAAGTGGTTCAGATAAGACAAAATCTGAATATTTCTCAGGATAGACAGAAAAGTTACGCCGACATAAAGAGAACTCCCAGAGAGTTCAAGAACGGAGACCATGTCTATCTCAGAGTTAGACCTAGGAAGAGTTCCTTGAGAATGGGAACCTATGCCAAGTTGGCATCTCGATATTGTGGACCCTTTGAAGTCTTAGATATAGTGGGGCCTATAGCCTATAGGCTAGCACTTCCTCCCACAGTAAAGGAAAATAATGTTTTTCATGTATCATTACTAAAGAAATATGTACATGATGCTAATCATATAATTGACTAGTCTATGATCCAGGTGGAGCCAGTGGGAGAATTCCTACTAGAACTCCAATGCATATTAGACAGAAAGGAAACCTAACTCAGGAACCAAAGCATTGCACAGGTCAAGGTGCAATGGAAACACTTTGGCCCAGATGAAGCTATGTGGGAAATGGAAGATGCCATGAGACAGGCATTTTTGATTTTGTTTACTTCTATACATACATATCATGTTGATAGATAGAACATAGAGGACGATGATTCCTTTAAGGGGGAGGGAATTGTAACACCCTGTTTCCCCTACTTTGTAAATATAACTATATGGGCCGAGGAACTATGGCAAACTTAAAAGTGTGAATGTTTGATTTGATGGGCCTTATGTAGAAGGTCTATGAATGAAAATTTTGATTATTTTAATAGAAAATGGTTACGTGTTGCATGAATGCTAAAAGAGGGGATGTGCTAAGAGAGAGACCACAAAATGCTGTGAAAGGTGGTGGAGGGGACCAAGAATGGTTGCGTTAACCTCCACCGAACCAGTACCATGATGGACTTATTTTTTCTCAAATCAGAAGAAACCTTTGACCAGGAATGAATTCCCGTCAGGATGGTAGGTGGGAATGCCCCCTCAAGATTTAATGAGGGATGGGGCAGACTTCCCATCACTAAGGCTTCCGGACCTGATCACAGACTGGGAGATTCGAGCCACACACAATATTTCTGAGGGAGGCAAGAAAGGAAGCATGGTGGACAGGGGGAGGCCTGCGGAGAAAATGCAGAGATGAAAGAGGAAACTCTCGGGTTTGAGGAAGGACTGAAAGAGGAAACAGTGAGTTCTGATCACAAAAAATAGAGATTGAACTAGGAGGAGGAGAGTAACCTTCATCCTTATCTATTTCTATATTGGGAGAAGGAGAGTAACCTTCGTCCCTACCTTTCGTTGAGTTGGAAGTAAGAGATTGAATCTCAAAGTAGCTTGGCTTAAGCTCAGGGGTGGCTAGTGATAAATCCATTGAGAGTGACTGAGCCTATGGTTGGGTGGAAACGAGCACCCCTTTCAACAGTCACATCACACTCTATGGATTTGATAAGTTTTTTCTCACCTTATGTTTTGAAATGTAAATAATGGATGCATGTGAGTATTTGCATGTCTATAAAGGTTTCTTTATCTATATTAAATGATCAAGTTATGAGTATGCATTTGTTTCCTTGAGAACCTATAATTCTGCTTGAATTTCCATACGCTTCAGTTTAATCACTCGAAGGTGCTTACCCAAGGAATTTACATCGCCGTTATGGAGTCAGAGAAAGCCTCTAGGAATATTTACTGATTTGGTAACCTCACAAGTTACCTTGCCTTGATTCAGAGATTAAATCTCTAGGAGTCGGGAAGGTGTTCCCTTCAGACAAGTAGTCTAGGAGACTCTAAACTTGAGCTTATTTCCTTAACCAAAAACCTGACTAAGAGCGGGGATCATAGCCCCAGAGTTTTATGAAGATCCACGTGACCTGGGTCTAGGAACTTTGGAGCTCGAGGCTCCGAGATGTCAAGTTGTACGAAGGTCAATTTAAACCCCGCAATTAATATGCATCATCGATCTATGAATGAAGATCGAGGGTGGGGAATCAATGTGGAGTGCGAAGGTGAACATAACAAACGTTCTAGTTCGCAGCCCACAATTCACCCTCACTGTTGATCTCAATGGGCTGGAGGATCAATGATCCCAGTTATACTAGAATCGAGCGAGCACTTTCCAAATTGCGGAGGTCGAACTCTCTGGTAAAGAACCCGGATGTTGGGACCCCACAATTCCTATGAACCGTCGATCACCGTTGACCTTCGATCTGAGTTTAAAGTGATCCTTGAAATGCAAGGAGCCCGTGGGACAAAGAAAGCCTTCAAGGAGATCAAGCTCAGAAGAGATAGTTCTTTCAGGAGCGTAGATGAAATCCAGGAAACGGGCCCATAGGAGGAGCAAAGGTTGAATCCTTTGAGCACTTAGAAAACCTTCTAAGTTGGAGTAAGTCAGAAGCCTAGGAGGAGGAGCGACAATGGTCATTGGATCACATGGCAACGGCTTGACAACAGTATGATCTAAACAAGGTTCACAAACCTTAGTACCTTGCACACACAGTAGAAGAGGACTTACCAAAGTTCCGAAGTAGTTTGGGACCATCCATCATCAAGAGGGACACGTGGCGATGAATCTTGGACTTCGGAGAAATCTGTTCGAGGGTTTTTGGTTAAAATTTGAAATTACTGAACCCCGAAGACCTGAAGTGAATCTAGACCGCCCGATCCAGAGGGACACATGGCGACAAATCGTAGACTCTGGAGGAATCTGTTCGAGAGGAGGCAGATTTGAGATTTGAAGTTTCCGAAGCCCGAAGAGCCGGAAACCCAAAGTAGAATCTCATTCATACGATCGTAGGAACAGATCTGAGCCGTCAGATTGTTCGGGGTAACTTCAAGTGTCATATCACTAGAGTGGATTTGAACCATCAGATACCGTGAGTCCGAGAGGAGGAAAGTTTGAAACTTGAGATTCCCGAAGAGTGGAAAGCCAAAGGGCCAGAGAAAATATGGATCGTTGGATCCAGGAGAACACATGTCGACAGGTCGAAAGATCAAGAGGAAGGAAAAGGTTGAAGTGTTGAAACACCCAAAGCCCGAAGAGATGAAGAGCTGTGAGCCGTTGATTGACACGGGGACACTTGTCAATAGATCGAGAGCTCCGAGAATATTGTAGTGGGGTTTCAGTTTGAGAACTGAGATTTCTGAACCCCAAAGGCCTGAAGACCCAAAGTGAACCTGGACCGACATATCTAAGGGAGACGTGGCGTGAATTTGTGAACTCCAAGTAAATTCCTGAAGTGATTCATATCCATTGGATTCAAAGGACACAAGGGGAAAGTCCGTGAACTCTGGGTAAAGTCTCGAAGTGATTCATAGCCGTCGGATTCAGAGGACACGTGGCATAAATCTGTGAACTCCGGGTGAAGACCCGAAGTAATCCTTGATTGTCAGATCAGGAGGACACGTGTCATAGGATTGTAGCCTTTGGATAAAAGTCATTGGGGAAAAGGTTTGAGTTTTGAGATCTCATAAGTTTGAAACCCGAAGGAGATCTTGACCGTCGATCGAGAAGAGGGTTAGAGGACCGTTGATTTGGGTTAAATAGTCAAACACTCGAAGTGGAATCAATATCGTTGATCGAGCAGGATAGGTGTCTGCAGATCGTCAACTACAGAAGTTTGAAGTACGAAAGAAGCAGGGTTTGAGATTTCAAAACCCTGAAGCCAGGAATTGCAAAGAGATCAAAGTCGTTGATCCATGAGGGACATATCTGGTCTGTGGATTTGAGAGGCAGAAATCTAAACCGTTGATTCAGAAAGTATCGTCAAGATCGCGAGATCAACGATCTCGTAGCATTGCGAGGACATGAGTTGCGCAAAGTTTAAAATATTGAGGGCAGGCCGCAATTCAAACTGTGGTTTCATCAGGAGGACACGTGTAGACTTGAGGAGGATTGTGGGCCCAAAAGTAGTTTGACCCCAAACCACTTGTGGCCGCGCCCGCAATTGCGTGGTCATCGCCAAGGTCACATCTGAGGAGAAGCTAAGAGAAAAGGGGCTAACGCCAACTCCGAGACTTTGCTGAAGCGCAAAGGAGAAGATCGTGGGTATCATAAGACCTACACCAGAGGCCGAAAGGGCCTATGTTTGATTAAGAGGTGAGAATATCAAGGTCTCAAAGTCTCGTTTGACTCAGAGAATTGGAGAATCTTGACCGGAGGGTCAGGCTGAGTCCCGGACTTTCCAAATTAGAACCCATAGAGAGAGAGAATTTGTTCCTAGAAGGAGGACAATTTTTTATTTTATTTTTAGCCTTGTCATGGTTGTGTTACAACTATGCACAACATTTATGAGGTTAATACAATGGAGGACATGGGAAGAAGCATGCCAAGGATTTATGCAGCTTTGAACAATAGGTAAGATGATTTTCAGTCTCATATGATTGAAATTGAAGGTAGAATTAACAATCAACCTATAGAAATTTTAATTGATTAAGGAGCTAGCCAAAATTACATAGATTCTAAGCTAGTTGAGAGATTTATTTTGCAAATATTAAAGAATGGGAAATCTTGGTTGGTTCATTTAGCAAGCTAAAAGTAGAATCCATGAGTTGGTGAAGGATTGTTCAATGGACATGTATGGACTCAGTACAAAGGTATATTTAAAAATCATACCATTAAGTTCTTATGACTACCTAATTGATATGGATTGGTTGGATAAGAATCATATTGTCTTAGAACGTTACAACTAGGAATTCACTTGTCATGATGAATAAGGAAACTAGAGATTAATTTAGGGCATTCCAAGAGTTGTAATAGTCAGAGAAATTTCAACAGGGAAGATGAAAATAAGTGTCAAGAAAGGATGCCAAATTTATGTAGTTCACATAGAAAAGGTAGCCAAGAATAAAATTCCAAATCTTGAAGATTATGCAGTCCTGGGAGAATTTGAAGATGTCTTTGGAGAAACATTGGATTTGCCACCTATGGTAAATATTGATTTCCCCATCAAATTAATTCCTGGAGCATCTCCAATTTCCAATATTTGGGTACATACAACCAAGTACATACACCTTTCGAATGAAGAAAACTGGAGATGATTTCTTCAAAAGGTTTACTGACCAATGCATCAATACTAAAGATTGTCGATCTAAGTGAAATATTTGTGGTGTGATCTGATGCATTTAAGGAAAGACATGGTGGTATCCTTACCCAAAATTGACGTCTTGTTTTCTATGAATGTAGAAAACACAAGGAACATGAAAGGAACTATGCCATGCATGATTTAGAGCTGGCAACCATTATTCATGCTTTGAAGATATGGAAGAAATATTTCATGGGAAAGAAATTTGAATTGAGGATAGACCATAGTGGTATGAAGTATTTATTTGAATAACCAACTTTAAATGCCATGTAAGTAAGATGGCTGGAATTTCTTAGTGAGCATGACTTTTATATAAAACATATCAAAATAAAGGAGAACAAGGTCGCTCATGCACTTAGTAGGATGGTGCATAAGATGCATGCATTAGCCATAAGCATGCATGTTTCTGATTTAAAGGACATAATTTTAGAAGTTGAAAAATCAAATCATTAGTATGTGCAAGCAAAGGAGGAAATACAACAAGGTAAACTTCATCACAAGTTTAAATATTATGCATTGAAAGAGGATGGAGTCTTTGCGTATAAAGGAAAAATGTATGTACCTAATGCACATGAGCTTAAAGGTATTGTGCTGAGAGAAATGCACAATATTCCTTATGGTGAACACCTAGGATGTCAAAATACTATTGCAGCTATTAAAGGATACTATTTTTGGCCAGACGTGAATAATGATGTGGCCGATTATATAGCTAAATTCATGGAGTGTCAGGAAGGAAAATCATAGCACAACCATCTAGATGGATTGTTGCATTCATTGTCCATTCCTAAGTGGAAATGGGAAGTGGTGACAATGGATTTTATCACCAAGCTTCCCAGAACAATGATGCAACATGTTTCCATCATGGTGGTGGTGGATAAGCTAACCAAGGCAACTCATTTTGCACCAGTAAAACTAACACATAAGGCAAAAAATATCATCTACATGAAGGAAATTTCCACTCTTGAGGGGACCTTTTATTGTCATCATACATACATATTATTAGACACTAGATATTATCCTAAGTATAATTTAAAACAAGTAAATGCCACGTGTAATAAAGGATAAAAATACTTAGCTAAGTAATAGTTAAAGCCGGTATAACTTCCCCAACTGTCCTTCCTATGTATAAATACGCATTAAATCCTTCCTATGTATAAATACTCATTAAGAAGGAATAGAAACTCGGTTGGATATCCTTCCCAAATAATTATCATTCTTTCTGAGGTTATGTGTGTCTTGATGTGCTCATTGTATCTCTTTTGAATGTCTGCCCTAATTTCTGAGACTACAACATTTTGGTTCCATTGCCGCGTGATTTGAATCCGGAGATATTTGCTTGGAATTCTCGTGGGAATAAAGAAAATATCATCTTGGAGGTGGTTCAACCCTGGACGAGATGGAAATATCAAGAAAATAATGAAGGCCTGCAAGTTAGAAGGATCGATCACTGCCTGTGAATGTCATGTTTATGGATGACCGTGGATGCTTGTTGATTGTTGTTCACATAAAGATTATCCTGCAGTTTTCGTGGATGATTCTTGCATTAAGACAAAGATGCACCCTGTGGAAATGATATTTTTCCAACTCCTGTGAATGAGAAATCGATTCAGGAAGTTGAATGATCTGTTCAACATCTGAAAAGAGTCCATCTGTGTATGCTCTGATGAAAAAGGCGGACAAAAGTATACTTCTAGAAAACAATTATGAAGGGAGAGACGTTGCTGGCATTTATCCCACTGAAGAAGAAATATTTATGCCGACATTTTGGATCACAAAGCAGACCATGAATTGGGTTGACCGAGATTCGATCGATGAGAATGCATGATTTGTCCCAAAGAATAATTCTAACTTGAGAATGACTGTTCGACCCATATTTATGATGATTCTGCCTATGTGGATCAATAAGATGGAGAGAACACCCAAATAATGGCCGTCTTGGATAGGTTTTTTTTTTTTTTTTTTGTGATCGATTTCAATGATAATCCCCGCTGGCGACCATTCGTCGGCCTATGGAATCTGTCGATGAGAAAGAAACCATGGGTGTTGGAAGTAGTCGAATTGATGAAGGGGTCGTTAGCGTAGGACACATGGTCGAGTCGACATAAAAAAAGAAGGGTCTGGTCGAAGTTGAGGGTCTCGTCGAGCTCCTATTCGACATCGAGGGTCCACTAAACTTTCTGGTCGAAGTCGAAGCCGTCGACTTCCCGGTCGAAGTCGAGACAGTTGAGGGTCTATTAAAGAATCAACCATTGACTCCCCGGTTGAAGACAATAGCAAGATGCATATGTTATTCCAAAGAAGTCGAAATCTTAATCAACCAATGAAGAATCAAAAGCTCATCACCCATAAAATCATGTCGACTTGGTGGTCGACTTGCTCTACCAATGAATACATTTTCTAGTGTCAATCTGGTCGATCGACAATGAAAATATGTGCTAAATGTCCATTCATGGAATCGTCGACTTACAAGCATGCCATGAAAAGAATCGCATGTGAATATAAAGAAGAATGATGAAGCAAGGAGAGGGTTTATAAATTGTCATGATACATTGATCCTGTTGATAGAACGAGAATCAATACCAATTAAGCGATCGACCTTTTATTTTTCCTGGCGGATTTTGATCTGATATCATATTTGGAAAGCAAGGAAGAAAATTCCAGTGACCAGACGAGAAGGATGGAGATTTTCTTGTCATTATGATCATGCACGTGAAAGAGGATGACTGGAAACACATTTGTAAACTGTCCCCGCCTTAACATATTCTGGGAAAATAATATTCGTGGGTTATTTCTGCCATGTTGTGGTGTGCCGACAGATTATAGAAGGTGATCTCTTGGTTGAGGAGGATGTGAAGAGACATGGGGCCGTTTATCGACTGGTTGCATATCACGAGGTCATGTGGAATAATGTGATGTCGATTCCTGTCGGGCGATGCAGAGTCGACTCAATGCAATAAAATCATAGGTTGATCTGATTAGTGAAGCGATGGAGTTGTTCTGAGCTATCAAAAGTCTAGTGGGTTCCCGCTTTATGCAAAATGTGAAAGATTAACTCTCAACTCGACGAAGGCATTTCACTGAGAGTGCACAAATCGACCGACTTTCCAAGATTAAGTGTCGACTCTGAAGGGGTCAGAAGCAAATAACACAGTAATGAACAAACACAAACTGTATTGCTCAATCTGATCAACACAATCACATTTGCCTCGTATTTATAGAGGCCATGCAAGACTCTAGAGCCGTGAGTGAGTTCTCTAAGGGAAATATCTAGAAGCGTCCGTGGATGTTGGTGGAGAGAGCTCTCTCGAAGTTTGGTGGTTATTGGTAGGTAGAAATTAATACCTCCAACACTCCCCCTAATTTCTACTACCAATTACATCTTACATCAATATTTATAATGCCCAATGCTTCTCTCAAATACTCAAATTGGTCTTGTGCTCATAGCCTTTGCAAGGTCTCCTCCTTAACGAATACATGTCTTGGTTAGGTCTTTGTCTCCTCCTTAACGAATACATGTCTTGGTTAGGTCTTTATCTGAGTCATGTTATCATCTTCAGTTTCTATCTTCATATGGTTGGGCTTTCTTCAGTTTGCTACTTTATTTTACTAGCTTCCCTCATCATAAATCACCTTGGGATTTTACGGCTTACCCCTAACCATTACAATGATTCTTCTTTTGTACCTGCATAAAATTGATTAATGCTCGAACTTTTGCATCTTCCTTTTGCACCTGCAAATAACTGATCATTTCTGTCCATATAAAAAGAGATCCATCTACCGAGATACATGGGTACCATCCACTATACTCGCCAGTTCTCTAGGTATCCTTTTCATGTACATGGTTCATCAATACATTAGACTCCTTTAGTCATAACTTGGTCCCAACCAACTCACACTCTCAGATTACTTAATCTCACATTCCTCCCCTTAATCGAAGATCTAACTTCTCCAATCACCATCAAACTTAGATACAAGTACACTTGCCACCCTCGTACCTACCTAGTGGTTAATTCCACAGCTTGATGCCACATACACTCTTTATTCCTAAGAGGGATACATGCTACATGATTACTCTAATCCATGTAGGCCTGTCTCAACAGGGCTTACTAAACACCTGGGGAATATAGCTTGGCTTGCCTATGGCTAAGCTTTACAACTTTGGACCAACAACCTCTTGGGAAATATAGCTTGCCTATGCGTATGGCTAAGCTTTACAACTTTAAACCAAAAAACCTCTAGGGTGTCGGGTACTACCGATCATGCACCCCTTACATCATATATGCATCATATTATCTTAGGTACAAAAATTCCACAATCTTTACTAAATGCCCAACACATTACAAGTCCATTACATATGCCCATTTACATCTCATCATTAAGCCTTACATAACTTCATTTGGAGTCTTCTTTGTTCTTTACCTCTTCCAACGAGAGTCTTTTTTCCTTGTCTTTCACCATCCATTTTTTTGTCTTCTATCACCCTTTGTCTTCATCATGATTCTGTCTTTTATGTTTTACATTGCTTCTTGCATCTCGTTTTTCCTTTCAATATACTTTATGGATATGTTTCTTGTTGGAGTTTATCAAGATCCAACAAGACAACCTATGACAATGGATTGAGAAACTTAATTGACCCACCACTTGCCATGTTTTTATATCACTTAACATTTGATTTGGACTCAACTTTTGACTAGCTTAACAAATAGACTCTCACTTTAACTTTAACTAGCACTCATTTTTACTCTTCTTGAGATTAATGTCTTTTACATTTCAAGACTCCTTTTCCTTTTGACAAAGTTTTTTCACAAAGCTTTTAGATTCATTCAAAGACTGTCACTTTTCACAAAGCTTTTAGACTCATTCAAAGACTCAGTCACTTGACCTTGACCTTCTCTCACTTGAACTTGACTCTGACCTCTTACAACTTAACTCAATTTTCTCTAATACTAAACCCCACTACTAAATCCCACATGACCATATTTAACACAATAATGCCTCTTCCTCGCAAATTCCACTCTGAACATACCTCCATCTTCACGCATCTTTGCAACATTAAAATCCACAACAATGTCATTCTTATGGACAATATTGAGAATACTAAGCACCTCCTTTAATCGCCCTTTCTTGCAGAATGCAATAATGCCTTCGACAGAGCTGCACAAACAACTCTCTTGGTGGCTTCTATGCCCACAGAAACATGCCCTTGTCTTTGTCTTCGCTAACCATGTTTTCGCTGTAGTGCCTTCACCCAACCATATTTTCAATGCAGTGTCTTCGCTAAACAGTCATCCGTCGTTGGACCTAGCGGGTGCAATCATATCACAATCCTCCACCATTGGACTTATCGGGAAAAAACCTCTGGAAAGCCCTATAAATCAACGATAGCTCTATTTCAAAAACAAATTTCGAGATATACGCTAGCCTGAACATTTTTAACAACCTCCGTCTCTAATTCTTGAAAGAAATGCTGTATCACTTTGCAAACTTCAACCTCATCAACAACTCCATTCTTCAGACTTTCCAATAATTCTTCAGACTTCCACGGCTCTCCTCAACGTCACACGGAAGAGGAAAGAAGCAAAATAACACATAAAATCGATTTCTTCACTCTGGGACAGTTCATAGTCTTCTTTTCCA
The DNA here is from genome assembly GCA_009831015.1 of Picea engelmannii. NCBI lineage: Eukaryota > Viridiplantae > Streptophyta > Pinopsida > Pinales > Pinaceae > Picea > Picea engelmannii. Next base: position 139,910 of record ML791326.1, read on the forward strand.
TCCACACCAACCACAAAGTCTCCTGGAAGATGCACCAGTCCTATGCAGATTCCACGCAGTTTCACACTGGATCTTGCTCTCCATGCTGCTTCTCTTACCAAAGGTCTTCTCTAGCATATAGCCAGACTTCCACACAACAAACTTTAATTTCCTTATTGTGGCCACATCCTTCTCCAGAAACGGGGGTACAACCATGTGCCAAACCCTCGAAAACTTGATTCAACAGATCTTCACGGGCACTCTTCACGGGGTCTCTTCCTTCACAGATCTCTTCTGCTATTGCTGTCTACCTCAAAATCGTGCGATCCTCCTCCATGTACTCTGTGGCCTACACGATCTTTCCAAGCAACTTCTCTCAGGATCCTGGGCCCTCTCATGAGGGAGTGAGACCCAAATCCAAGCTCTGATACCAAATGAAGGGGTCAGAAGAAAATAACACAGTAATGAACAAACACAAACTGTATTGTTCAATTTGATAAATACAATTACATTTTCCTTGTATTTATAGAGGCCATGGAAGAATCTAGAGCGTCAAGTGAGTTCTCGGAGGGAAATATCTTGAAGCGTCGATGGATGTTGGTGGAGCTCTCTCGAAGTTTGGTGGTTGTTGGTAGGTAGAAATTAATACCTCCAACAGACTCGACATCAATGAAGAATCGTCTGAAAGCTGTGGATTTAGTTGACATTAACTTCAATGATTTATTTACAACATCATGTCTACATGATGCTAGTGGGCGAAGATTCAATATCACATGGTGATATAAAATCATTATCACTTAGTATTTTGTATTTGAAATGCAATATATATGGAGTCATAAAAAAGTATATGAAGTCCTTTGTATAAAAGAGTTACATGAAGGAAATAATTGAGACATAGTCTAGTAGAGTTTGTACTCAAGTCGGTCGAAGTCTTAGTCGAGACATTGTAAGTCGATCTAGTTTGAGTCAATCTGACTCAAAAGTCAAGTTAGTCTTTGAAGTGAAAAATTAAAAATGAAATATTTTCCAAGTGACTCAAGATTTAATGAAAAAGATAAGTCAAAACTGGAATTTAAAGGAGGGGGTTAAACATGTGTCTTCTTTGAAGGCAGGCAATCCCCTCCACAACTGTAATGAAAGTCGGTTTCTAGATGACGATATCGGTGCTTTGCTCTCGACCTGTTGATGAAGCCTTGGAAGGGAAGTGGTACAACTGAGGGATTGTGGATAAGCGAAGCGATACACTTCCTTAGGTGGGATATGATGATGGGGAATGAGAGGTCGTGGAGTGGAATTACTACATGAGTTGGTACCATTGGCCTTTCCTTGAGTTGTGTGATGTTGGACCTTAGTTTCCCTATGTGGGTTCCTTTTCCTTGATGTAGTCATAGCCCTGGCTTAGGGGTGACCCGCTGTTGAGAGATAGAATAATAGTTTCTATGGTTGGGAGGAATGTTTGAGGTCTGTATCTAGTTGGTGCTTCTCTAAAAGAAAATTATTATTATTCTTTCACTTCTATGCATAAATGTGTGTGAATTGTGTTTATTTTTTTATTGTGTTGATTATATGTATGATGCACAATTTACATGAATGTCATGCATGATTAATTAAGAATGCATATGAATATCCATGGGTGCATGATAATATTTACCTAGCATAATTGTTGCTTATGCAAGACATATCTGTACAAATTTATATCAAATCCCTATTGGGCATAGTTTATGATGGTATCATAGGAATTTTTAGTGTTATGAGAGTGGTATTGTGTGGGATGTACTAGGTTAGGCCTTGGGTACGTTACATCATAATTCTACATGAAATTACAGATCCAAAAATATATCTTACATGCCCACTATAGTTGCCTGATCTCCTCTAGCACTCCATACACATTTCATCTCTTCCACCCAACTGTAAAATTTTCCTTCTCTCCCCATTTGAATTTCCTTTTACCCATTCAATTTGACTCTCACATTCCCCACTGTTGATTTTACTCAACCCCATGCTCTCAATAACCATTTGAGGTGACTTTTTTCACCAACTCTCTTACTTGTATTCAATGATTGGGGCTTTGACACACTCAAAAGGGAAAATAAAAGGTTCATACAAAAATAAAATTAGAAAGGTGGCTTAGGATTAATAGGCATGTATAATTTACCTCTTCTCCCCCCCCGTATCTTATGGAAAGTTAGCCTCCATGAATCTGTCTATGTCTGTATACAACCGGTGATACATTTTATTTTGTTATTTTTACATATTGCATCACTTATCCCACGACCAAACATCGTATTTAAAATATACATTGCTAAATCAAGGATAAAAAATGGGGATGTTACATTCACCTCCCTCCTACAATTTTCACTGTCCTCATTTCACATCACCATATCGATATACATGTGCAAAATGTTACATTACAATATTTTATACTTTCATAAGTTAACAACTCCTACAACAATTCCAACCAACAATATATTATTACCCTCAACCTCCACAAACTAAGGACCTTCTTTGCACTATAGTCCCTTAGGCTCTCCCACTTCCCTTCCAGGGCTCCAACATAGGTTCAACAGGAAGTCTCTGAGTTGTGACTGTAGGAACTCTAGCTACCAAAATGGAGTCTTTCACACTTATATACAAATGTATATTATTTTTTCTTTAAAACTTACAAAAATTTACGAGTACCCCTCCTACATGGCCTCATCATGCTCTCATGTGGCATATTCAAGACCATAGCAGGTCCATTAGACCTTTACTAGGCCAATGGATTTGTTCATGATCACTTTGAAATTTTCATTCCAGGATGCACACTAGCTCCACCCAAAATTCCCCTTCGTTCTCTACTTGGATTATAGTCGAATCAATCATGTGGTTAGGATCAGACACATATTTCTTCAATAAGGACACATGAAACACATTATGAATTCTCATGGATGTAGGTAATGCAAGCATGAATGCAACTGGGCCTATCTTCTCCAAAACTTCAAACAACCTATGGTATCTCACTACCAAGTTTGGGAAAATTCCCAATATTAGTGAGATCCTTTTAGTTTTTACTTTTAAAAGCACATGCTCATCCACTTTGAAATACTTGTGTGTTTTTCCTTTATTAGAATAAATATTTTACCTATACTGTGCAACCTTTAAATTCCACCTGATCTTTACAATCTTCTCTTCCATTCCCCTTAGCAATTTTGTCCCAATAAAAAGTCTATCTATTAGGTTATCCTAGCTCACCGGCATGTTGCATTTTCTTCCACACAAGGATTCAAATGGGCTCATATTCAATGATTCATGATATCCATTGTTATAAGTGAACTCAACTAGATGAAGGTAGTCCTCCCACATGGAAGGCTTGCCCATTACATACATTCTCAACATATATTCAATTATCTGGTTTATCCTCTCCATTTATCCATCTTACTATGGGTGATATGTTGTATTAAAATTCAATTTTTTTCCAAATCTCTTAAATAACCCATTCCAAAAATTGGAAGTGAACTTGGGATCTCTGTCTGACACTATTTCCTTAAGCACACCATGTAGCTTGGCAATTTACTTCATATTAATCTATGCAATATTGGCTGCCTTGTGAGTCATTTTTACTAGAATAAAATGTGCATCCTTTGTAATCTTGTCCACCAATACCATGATGGAATAATTTTTTCTTATTATTCTTGGAAGCATGGTAATAAAATTTATTTTAACAACCTCCCATTTCTATTCAGGAATGGACGATGGATGTAACAATCTTACTGGATTTTTGTGTTTAGTCTTCACCTTTTGACATTCCATGCACTTGGCTATGTAATTAGCCACATCTTTATTCATTCCAAGCCATAAATATTCACCTCTTACCACTGCAATTGTCTTCTGGCACCCTGAATGGATAGCATATGGTACATTGTGCATCTCTTTAATCACTATATTTACTAATTCTGGAGTATTAGAAACATAAAATTTGTCCATGAACAATAAATTTCCATCCTCTTCCAGCTTGTAGTATTTAAATTTAAGAGGTATATTTCCCTATTGTATCCTTCTGTAATGTGTGCATAATGTTTATCTGATGCTACAACTTCCAAAATTCTACGTTTTAAATCTGAAAAATACATGATAATGCATGTAGCATGCATTTCATGCATCCTCTCACTAAGTGCATCAACCAATTTATTCTCTTTTCCCAACTGAGTCAATCCAAGGATATCCCAAAACAATATCTACATCATCCATATATACAACATAAAAATTTGAATGAAACACATATTTATCCATGGAAAACATCAAATATTTAAATATTTGAACAATCTCTCTCTCAACCTGTGTTTTTTGAATATTCTTTGCAGGTCTTGCAATATTTTATCCAAATTAACATTGATAAAATTATGCATGCAATTAGGGATAATAGAAGAAATACGCTTCTCTTTTTGAATACAACCATGAACTTGTAATATATAGTTTCCACATGGAAATAAACCCTTGGTACTATATTTATCCTTACACTTTTCATGAGACCACTTGTCTAAAACTATTTTTTCACATGCTTCAATAGAAAGTGCCATCAACTCAGAATAGTCAAATGATTTCCACCATATGCAAGCATCTTCTTTGAAACCATATTGTTGATAAATTTCCACCTCTCTTTCCATACTGAATTGCAATTGTGTATATATTATTCAATATTAAGGTCATCCTCTCTTATAGTAAAATACATCTTGCTATGAAAACCAAAAAATATAATGAGGGTCTTAAACAAAATCACTTATTTTTTGTTGGCCCTTGACCAAGTTTTGAGGATCCTTGTTCATGTTTGACCTATTTTTGGGACTTCGACAGGCTTTCGAAGGTGGAGCGCAAGTCGAAGCGGAGATCATGGGATCTTGACCCTTTTTCAGGGATTTTTGGGTTTTGAGCTTATGTAACAGGTATGGGGATGTCGGCCCATGGGTGTACCCATGTTTAGGCTCTCTTTGTAATGTATAAATAGAAGTCTAGGTGATGTAAGAGAAGGTAGAAGAGGAGGTTTTTGGTGCTATGCTAAGTGCAAGCGATGATTGTAAATGATTTGTGCATACTGTGTGAGATTTGTAAGGCTAAGTGCAAGTGATTGTAAGAGACTGCAAAGAGGATTTACATTGTAACTCAGGGAAGGAGGATCTAGCGAAGTGCACACAGATCTCCTGTCCTCTACGGAGTAAGATATCATGGCTCTGTGTATGTAGAATATTGACAGAAATAAATAAATAAGAAGAGTTGGTGGACGTAGCCCTAGGGTGGCGGTGAACCACATATATCTCGTGTTGTAGTTGCTTTGTGGTTTATGGTTGTTATCTTGTTTATGTGGTTAAAATACTTAGTGCACTGATATATGCTTGGAAGAATCTAATATGGTAGCTTATTGCCGAATAATGTGAATGAATGCTAGATCTGATCTATGTTGGTATGATTAGTGCTTGAATATATTGGATTTGTATGTATACTACGCTGATCTATTACTAGGGTTTAGCTGTGCTGTAAACTAAGACTGAATATTAATAAACTATAACTGCTAAGTTCTCTGTTAAGGTGTTATAGTCACAGATTTGTGTCCTAGCTAAGGTTGCAACCATCTAAGTCCTGCAACCACCCATGCCTTTACCTCGGGTGAGACTTCAAATGATTTGTAGGCGTTTCCAAAAGGGCTAGTAGTTAGGGTTTTGTTTGTGCATTGTTGTAAGTGTTGAACCCTGAGTCTGCCCCTGTGCCAACAAATGGTTCCATTGACGGGACTGAAACTGTGATTGATGGGAACTACAAAAAAGAGAAAGTTCTATGCATAGATCTGTTTCCCTAGTGTGCAATATTCTACTTGACCTGTGAAGCTCTGTGCCAAGAAGAAAATTCAGATCTGAAGAAAAGAGGTAAGACCTGAAAGATTTTTGCTCTGATAAAAGTAAAGTAAGACATTTTGGTTAAAGAGGTAAGATCTTAAAGCTTTGTGCTCTGATAAAGGTAAGAACATTGAAAAGTTTTGATTGAAAAGGTAAGATAAGTGGAAATTTTTGTTTCAAAAGTATGGATCTACGTATGTTTGATAAATCTTGTCCTAGCTTGCAAAGTAGGGCACAACTAGATGAAAGAAGGTTTGGTATGAATAGATCTGGCAAAACTAGTGAAAGATTTGTTATTCCTATGCATAAAAAGAATGTTTGGACTAACAAATGGATGTAGGATCATAGAAAGAAATTTTTGTAGGCTAGCTACTATGATCCTAGTGTGCAGTACATGAAAGGCTCGGGATCATTTCAAAGAAAGAGAGGTTTAACTCTTTGTTACAGTTGCAGAAGACTGAGACATCTGGCTAAGGAATGCCCTGGTAGAAGACCTAGCTGTATTTGTTGTAAAGCTATGGATCATGAAGTTTTAGATTTCCCTAGAATGATTGCTAAGATTGAAAGAATGAATATGAGACAAGAAAACCCTAAGGAAGGTCAAGAAACTAATACCACGATATAAACCTAGAAAGAATCAGAGAATGTATTGATACAAATGAAATAAACTCTAAATGATCACATAAATATCAACTTATCAGAGATCTTCAAAGAAAAAGAATGCATAGATGAAAGAATAGGAGACTTCAACATTGACTGTGTTCTGGATGAAGAAACAAATGTCAACATCATGACAGAAAGAACTTGGGAAACTCTAGGAAATCCTGCTATGATTCCTTCATTGGGAGGAATAGGATTATTTAGAGGAAAGCTGATAACCATATGTGGAAGACTCACCCAGATATCTATGAGTGCTCGTGGAACTTCGACAAAGGAAGATTTTGATATTGTTAAATTTATTGAGAACAACTCCCCATTTGCTATATTACTAGGAAAGCCTTGGGTTGAAACGGATCAAGCCAGATGGAAAGAAGAGGAAGTCTTAGAGCAGAAGAATCAAGAATTAAAAGATTTCATGACTAGGAGGATAACACACTTGATTGAAGAACAATAGAACATATCGAAGCTACTTAGAACCAAAAAATTGGATGGTGAAGTTGAAAGAACACAAGCAGACTCACAGATGAGTCGAACACCTACCCTAGATAGAGAAGAAGTATTACTCTCTGACCCTATGAAAGAATCTCAACAACACGAAGTTATTATGCCAAAAGGAGATAAGAATCAGAATGGAAAGAAGATAACCGAGACAAAGACTACAAGGAAGAAGGCTAATAAGCTTAGTAAGAAGAGAGCAAAGATAGAAAGGTTACAAAAGGTCCCAGAGGGGACTTCGCAGAAGGAAGATTTGCAAAACTGAAACTTTGTCGAGATATCAGAATAATGCAACATGGAGAAGAAATATAGCCATTGAAAGAATTATAACCGTTATCCCGATGCCCCAAACATTTAGAACAACTTTTATGGCCAGAAAGCTTGCAATCAGACTGTTGGGACCGCGCCACAATGGACATAACCACATTGGTGAAGGCCTCTCGTCCGTTGGAGAGACCCATTACACCGTTGTCTACTTATTACGCCAACTGTTGCACCGAAAACACTTTTTCAAATTGTATCCTAGCCAACTCATTGCTACCCCGCTGTGTTTAGTAGGATCGACACCGGTTATATTGCTTTGAGCACTCATTCATCCATCTGAGTTATCCAATCTAAGCGTGCATGTCGGATGAGCTCAGCACTGCAGAGAAAATCGTTGAAGAAGTTCTGATCGAACTCATGGCTAAGAAAGTGATGTCCGCAGGTATTCAAGCTTCCTCAATGAGAGGAGTGCAAGCCTCTCCGTTGACTGCTCATGGATATGGACCATCCCAGCCGAAAACAGAGAAAAGAACCAAGCACCGAGATGACTTGGCAAATGCGAAGCTAATCCATACCATCTTACCCGACTACATCCCTCCTTTGCCTAGCGCGGTGAGCCGTGACAGTGTCCCAAGGGACTTTGATTACACCATGGTTACTGCGTACCTCCCGAAGGGGATACATGCAATTAGAACACAACATGATAAGATCGCGACATTGAAGTTCAACGACTTCAACCTAGGAGACCGCAAGAACCATAGTATTCCCACTCCTTACAAATACTTGACTAAGATGAAGGGGAAGAACTCAAAATTAATCCCCCAGGCATGGACTATGAACCTCGTGCAGTCCACCCTCTTGAATGTAATGAATATTCCACACTCCAGAAGGAACCAAGAGGTTAATGCATGTGTTAAGATCCTTCTCTCATGTTACCATGGTGGATACCTATGGCTAGACCGATGCATAACAATTGATCTGACATTGATCCATAGGATCACCGTATTGAGAATGTAGGGACCTCACCCGCAGGACTTCTACCCAGGGTAGGCTACAGATCGTGCATTGGAATAGAAGATCAAAGACACATATGGCGATGTAGAAAAGGGAATGCAAGGGTACAAGGTAGCTTCCATCCAGAATGGCGCAGTGCACCTGGCCTACCAACTGATTGCAGGAAATCTCATAAGAAAGAACAGACCTACACAGGTCATAGGATTCATTGTTGACCTCGCCGGGAAATGTGTATAAGGACTCCAGATGAACTGGGAGAAGTACTTGGACAACCAGCTGGAATTAGAGTGCCGTGAATCTTGGGATCAGGGCTATGAGCTCCACTTTAGATGGATCCTGATCCTCATCACATTTACCACTTGGGAGATGCCGGAAGGTGCGACCTTCCTAGACATTGATTAGTTTGAGACGCTCACTGTGAAGTTCAACACACTCTGGTACTCGATCGATATGGGAAAATAGTGGCAGTCAAACGCGGCCTTTCATACATATTATCTTTGACTAAAGAGGGCTATCGAATCTATCCCTCGCATGACGCCAAACACCCTGCATCAGTTCCGACCCCTCATGAAGTTCCACACAGATCGACACTTCATTTATATCACCGCACACGCAGATGAGCATAATGAAGAGATTCAAAAATACTATAATCTCAAAGAGGAGGACCTCGAAGAGATAACCAAGGACTGGTCTGTAGAGCTCCTCATCCCTGCTGACCCCATAGAAATGTCAGACCCTGAACTAATCGGCAGGCCTGAGACCACTCATGAAGCAAAGGATACTCTTGGACCCAACAGAAGAAAGAAGACCAAAGAGGTCCAAAAATTGAGCAGCGCATCGGAAGAAACTGCTTCAGTATCACCTATTGGACAGGGTAATGACGAAGTAGATCAAGAAGAGACCAACGAAAAAGAAGATCAACAGAAGCAGGGAGAAGTAACACCACCTAGGGATCCTATTGATGAGGCTGATCCCTTAAAGAAAGGGAAGGTTTCCCCCACGAAACCCACTTCCCGAAAGAAATCCAGAGCCACCTTGACTAAGATGCAGACTATTCTCACTGTAGATGACTTTGACTTCTTCATTGCAGATGTAGAAAATGCCTTGTAGGACATATTGCAGAAACATGAAGCCAAGCAGGAGGAGATGTACAACAGGATCGAGGTTGAACTCAGAGGGGTACAATAGGCCCTTCAATCCAACCTCACAATATCCACTGCACCCCCACCATCAAAAGAACTAGAGTTGGGAGATGAGCCTGCCCAACTCCTCATACTAGCTGATGTGACCGAAGCTCACCTTCGTCGAGCACAAGATGAGAAAAACCAGGCCATAGTGGCCCTAACACAATCCCAAGAAGAAATGGTATAGAAACGTCAGGCCACACAAAAGGAGAAGGATGACCTTCAAGCCAAGTTTGAAGAAGAGAGGGTGTAGGTCAAGCAAGAAAAAGAGAAGTTGCTCGCAGAGCAGCTTGGAGTCAAAGAAGCAGTCGACAGATCACTTCTCTCTCTGACGGGCTTAGATCCAAAGGCAGAAGACTGAGTGGAGCATCAAGTAGCACAGCTCGCGGAAGCTATCCAACAAATTCAACAAAGAATAACAGACTTAGAGCTACGAACCGTGCCCAACACTCCGTAGGATGTGAGTGATCAAAGAGAAGCAACTGCTCGAAGCGCAGTTGAGAGAATCAAGGCCCTTGCCATGGAATGTAAACATCTAAGTGTTCGTAGTGCCCATAATTATGAGCGACTCACTGAGGATCCTGAACTAAAGGCACTGGAGTCACAACTCCAAGAGGCAAAGAAGCAAGGAGAAACAGTACAGGCGCAGTTGAATCTCCTGTCAGTCGTTGAGAGGATGAAGCGATCCCAAGAACAATGCACTACTCAACAGTAGGTCCACACCATTCAAAGCAAAGTCATGGAAGTGACTCAGAGGGTCCAACCAACACAGGATGAGGCTTGCCAACTATTTGCAGAGATTGAAGGCCGAGGAGTAGAACTGGAGCAAGTCGTCATTGTAGCTGAACAACGCTTAGAGGGACCTGTCAACAAAGCAGTTATCCAAGAGTTCACTGAGAAGGAGGCCGTGGTGCAACAACAGGTCGAAGGATCTCGAGCCAAGATTGAGGGTTTTGAAGTAGAGCTACCCAGAATAGAGTGACTCGAGACAAGTCATAGGTGAGTGTTGGGGGCTAGTTGGTCCTTGACCAAGTTTTGAGGATCCTTGGTCATATTTGACCTATTTTTTGGACTTAGATAGGCTGTCAAAGGCGGAGCGCAAGTCGAAGCGGAGATCGTAGGATCTCAGCCCCTTTTTAGGGATTTTTGGGTTTTGGGCTTATGAAACGGGTAGGGGGATGTCGACCCATGGGTTTATCCATGTTTAGGCCCTCTTTGTAATGTATAAATTGAAGTCTAGGCGATGTAAGAGAAGGTAGAAGAGGAGGTTTTTGGTGCTATGCTAAGTGCAAGCGATGATTGTAAATGATTTGTGCATACTGTGTGAGATTTGCAAGGATAAATGAAAGTGATTTTAAGAGATTGAGAAGAGGCTTTGTGTTGTAACTCAGGGAAGGAGGATCTATCAGAGTGCACGCAGATCTCCTATCCTCTACGGAGTAATATATCATGGCTCTGTACATGTAAAAGATTGACAGAAAGAAATAAAGAAGAAGAGTTGGTGGGCATAGACCCAAGGTGGGGGTGAACCACGTATATCCCTTGTTTTGGTTGCTTTGTGCTTTATGGTTTTTCGCTTGTTTATGTGGTTAAAAAGCTTAGTGCACTGATATATGATGAGAAGAATCTAATATGGTAGCTTAGTGCTGAATAATGTGAATGAATGCTTGATCTGATCTATGTTGGTATGTTTAGTGCTTGAATCTATTCGATCTGTGTGAATACTGCACTGATCTATTATTAGGGTTTAGCTGTGCTGTAAACTAAGACTGAATATTAATAAACTATAACTACTAAGTGCTCTGTTAAGGTGTTACAGTCATAGATCTGTGTCCCAGCTAAGGTTGCAGACGTCTGAGTCCTGCAACCACCCCTGCCTCTACCTCGGGTGAGACTTCATATGGTTCCCAAGTGTTTCCGAAAGGGCCGGTAGTTAGGGTTTTTTTTGGTGCGTTGTTGTAAGCAATGAACCCTGGGTCTACCCCTGTGCCAACACTTTTCAATGGAGCTCCTTGAGGTTGCTAAATTGAAATGGGAATAATTGTGGCTATACTTCTCTGATTGTCTATTAGGACCCCAATTATACCATATTCAATATGAATCTAATTACAATGGTTTCATTGAAATTTTAGTAGTCTAGCAAAATATATATGATCTACAAATCATGTGGCCATCCTGGAAAAACCATGAAAATTTGTTGATTTTAAAATGTCGATAACTTCACTTCCTGGACTCCATTTTGAATGATTTGTTTTTGAAATCGGATGTTGTTTCTAGAGGAATTCATATATGTAATCCGTTCCTTCAAATTATGAACATAAATATTTATAATTCAATATCAAGTGTACTGCCTCCTTTTTTCACTTGAAAATGTTTGTAGAAAGAAAACAAATTTCTCCTTTTTTGTCCCAAGAAGTTCTCTGCTACCAAATTTTATATACGTCATATATGAAAATATAATATAGATCCAAATCACTCACATAAAAGAATAAACACAAGATAAATTGTAGAGAAAACCCTTGAGGTAGGGTAACACCATATATTATTCCTTATAGAAGGAATTCACTCCTCAAGTAATCCTTGCTTGTTACAACTACAATATTCTTCACCATGATCCACTACATTGATTCTACTTCTTTGTATAGTACTATCTATATTGTAGTAACATTGTAGAGAAGGAAAATTCTAGTAGGTTGAACCTTCTAGTAAGCCTTCTTACATTCATTGACCTCTTAGGAACATTCTAGTAGGTAGATCCTTCTAGTGATTTTTCTTACTTTAATTGTGTTCACACTATTACATGGGCCTTATTTACTAGAAATGGCATCCATACATAACAATACATAACCCATATCTATTATTATTCCAATTGGGTACATCCCTAGGTGTTAAGCCCTAATATTGACTCATTACCCCTTAATTGCGGCATATTATATTAGTAATGTTATTTTATTTATGTCTGCTTTAGGCCATTAGTTGTAATTATAACTCCTAGTTTCCTATATATACCAAGGAGACATTTTCATTTTGAATCATCTTGTACTTGAACATTTAAGTGGGGTAAAAGGAGGTTGCCCCCTCGAAGAGGTTTATTATCTGAAATTATCTCTTTTTCAAGGCGTTGAGTACTTTTTCTGAGGTTTTTCTATGCTATATTGATATTTGGTTCTTAACATATGGTATCAGAGCTTAAGGTCTTGGGATTTCGCTGCTACATCTAAGACACCTTGGAATTTTCGCTATAACGTTTTTTCTACAACGTTTCAAAAGGAAGGGCTTGGAGGATATTTAGTAGATGGATCAAGGTACGTTGGGTTAAAAATTCATCTCCTGAGGCTTATACGTTCGGAGATACAACCTGTACAAGATAGGGTTCTGGAATCATCCTGAACTGAGTCATTGCGGAATTTTCGCTATAATTTTTTTTATGTAACGTTTCAGGCCATGAAATCCGGAGGCTATTCACATAAATTAGTAAGGTATCTGTGGTAAAATGTTTAGCTTCTGGGTCATCTTAAATTTGTAGATACACCCTATGTAAGATAGGGCATCTGACTAGTCCTATTGACTAGTCTCAAGAAGGTGTTCCAGGTAAAACAATCATAACTTCTTGTTGATACTGAGAGGGGGGTGAATCAGTATCCAGTGAAAATTAAAAACCTTTTTCAACTTATACTTAAACCATTCAATTATATCCAATGAGCAATGAACAATAGTATAAGAGTTACACCAATACACCACAATACACCATGCACAATATATGAGAAATAATCAATAGTTTTTGTTCAAGGGA
>ML791326.1:158231-188901 GCA_009831015.1 Picea engelmannii
AAAGAAGTTTTGAAGTAGGGGATTGGGTGTTTTTAAGACTACAACCATACAAACAGATGTCCCTCAAGCAAGCCAAGAAGGATAATAAATTATCACCAAAGTACTATGGCCCTTATAAGGTGTTCCAAAAGATTGGTACTATGACATACAAATTGGAATTGCCTGCATCTTCATGAGTACACCTAGTTTTCCATGTTTCATGCTTAAAGAAGGTTATAGGCGACAAGATCCCAGTTCAAACTATATTGCCAGAACTTGACGAGGAAGGAAAAATCATAGTGGAGCCTGGAGACATCACTGACACAAGAATTCACGAGATGATGAAAAGATCCATTTCAGAGTATCTCATTAAATGGAGGAAACTACCGGCTAAAGATTCCACTTGGGAGGATGAGTCTTTTATACAGAAGCATACAAAGTTTCTCAAGCGTTGCAGAAAACACTTGTCTCAAGGGGAAGGGCATGTTAAGCCCTAATATTGGCTCATTACCCCTTAATTGGGGCATATTATATTAGTAATTTTATTTTATTTATGTCCGCTTTAGGCCATTAGTTGTAATTATACCTCCTAGTCTCCTATATATACTAAGGAGACATTTTCATTTTGACTCATCTTGTACTTGAACATTTAAGTGGGGTGAAAGGAGGTTGCCCCCTCGAAGAGGCTTATTATCTGAAATTATCTCTTTTTCAAGGCATTGAGTACTTTTTCTTAGGTTTTTCTATGCTATATTGATATTTGGTTCTTAACACCAGGTACCCCATATGACCCCACTAGGTGTACTGCATTCTACTCATACAAATAATTATCCTTTCTAATGGATTCTTCCAAAGTATTAGACTCATCAAATTGAATTTTACCTTTGTAAAATGATGGTAACCCACTCAATAACCTCTAGATTTTCACCTTCTCGTCATGGATGAATCCCGTGTATCTCAAAAGCTCCAAGAATTTCCTCTCATAATGCTCCATAGTCATTTTTACTAGCTTGAGCTCAAATAATCCTTACATATTCTTTTCATAGTAAGGCTATAACAAGTATCATCAATAAAAATATTTCTTAAACCACTTCTACAAAATTATCTTCTCATCAATATGCTTGACTTGTTTCCACTGGTCCCACCACATGGAAGCCTTCTGTTGAAGATGATATATGGAAATCCTTGCTTCTAAGTTTGATGAGTAATTCTTCAACTAGAAATGTTTCATGATGCCCAAAAACTAAAATTCATGATCTTCACCCATCCTTTTCTCTCCATGAAATAGTGGTGGCTTGAGCTTCTTGAGCTCTTCTTGCAAAATATACAATTCAAGCCTCCTCCCCTAATGTATGATATGGGAAACACTTAGGCTTCTCTTGATTCTAAATGAGAATGTGATTTTATAGTTGATTTTATTGTGAATGATAATGTATACTATCACTCCTTGAGTGTGTATATCCCCTATGGTCATCCTTCTTATCATAAGATCTGGATGGTTTCACTTGTCTTGCATTGGATGCTTATTTTTTTCCTGAATTTTTATTGATTTGTCTTTACAAAATATTTAGACTCTGTAGGTGAGTATTAACTTGATTCTACTCCTCTTGATCTCTTTTCAACCTTTCATTGTTTTCTATGTATCATTTCACTTCTTTATACAAACTTCTCATAGTCTCGACTAGCTCCATAGGTTACAAACTATTTCTATGTCCATTAGATTCAGTCTGTATATTTCCCAGGATGATATGTAAACCTTGCATCTCATCCTCATGGATGTAATATCCTCGGGAAAACTCCATATCTCTAGTTCTCACATAGGAACCAATTATGTTTTTCCTATACATCTAATTCTATAAGAATGTGCATACAAAAATTACTTGTTAGAATTATGCATATTGTAAAATTGACATTAATTAAGATACAAGTCCTTGTTTGCCCCCAACTTATGAAGAACATTGATACACTAATCAAAATTATGAGCCTTGAAATATAATCTCTTTTGAAATATCTTTCCAATGACTATACTTATGTCTCATTTTGGTTTATGAGCTAAAAGTTATGACTTTTTGAATTTTCCATTCCTACTCAATTGTGCCCTTGTGCCTTAATGCAATCTAGGTAAGAGGACAACTTATACCATATGTAGGAAAAGTTATGGGGAGAAAAATAAAATTTTTAACTATGCGTTGATATAATTCTTGATTGTGAATGCACACCAACTCTCATATTCAGGATATGATGCTCCATCCAAATTCTACATTAATATGGATTTGCCAACTTTGTTCCTTTTGCATTTTCTATAGAGTTAGGATTTTTAGGGAAAACCACTATCTCCCGAAATGAGACGATAAGGAAAAAAATTCTCCAATGAAAATTTGTCTGTATTGAGAGGAGGTAAAATGTCGAATAAATAATTTTTCCTGGTTTTGTTATCCAAGGTCCCTTTTCCTCCTCTAAAGATCTCAAAAATCCCCCAAAAGTGGATCGAAATAGTGGATTTGGCTATGTTTTAGCATCTCCACTCCAAACCATTTTGAAATTTTCTAGAATTCCAACAGGGTATCTTCATGCCTTCTTTTTGGAATCACCATTCGACATCCTAAATTCAACTTCTTCGTTTTTTATGGTGTCAATGATGAGCTCTTTGGAGGTTTAGTAGGTGTATAATTTTTTCTAGCACCCCGTATCATGTGAACTAAAAACAATATCTACCTATAATTCTCATCCATGTTATCTTTATTACAATTTTTTAATTACCAAGCAAATCTTCCAATAAAATGTTACGAGAGTTTCAATTTAACATACATTTTTAAGCCCTTATTTGGGGATTGTTCCGTAGGCCAAACTTCATCAATTTTTATTATTTGTTACTGAATGTTTTATAGGAGCTTCTCTGAGATGTTTTGTTTAGGCTCTAATTGGTATAATTAAATTTGGAAGTTTCGATAGAAATTTATGTTTGTATTACTAGAACTTGTTGTTTTGTCCTGTTTCAAGAGAGAAAATTTTTACCCAAAACAACATGGTTTATATTCATTCTGATAAAACTTATGGTACTTTATTTGGAGATTTCTAGATTTAGATATAACCATTTTACTAAAATGAACTATTGGAGAGCAATTGTGTTACTAATAAAAACCTTAAATTACACAACTTATAGCTCCAAATGTATAGTGAACGAAAATCATAAATTGTTACCCAAGCTACTTCACTATGTCCTCTCCGCACCTCCAAAATTTCTAGAAAACAAGTTGGAGTGAGTTTTCTAACATGACTCATTTGAAGGATCCAAAAGTAAGGATTTTCCACTATGATACTAAATGTTATGGACCAAACATCCCAAATAGCACAAACAATAGAAGAAATGAGTAATTCCACATCTTGCGAAATATAGATAGTGAATGAATAAGAAGCCTCTTCAAGTTGGAAATCTTATTTTACAATATATCAGATTCACCAAGATAATATGATTCTAAAGCTAGTTCTCCTTCATATATATAAGAGACAAAGGGTACAATTACAATTAAAGGGCCTAACCAACCAACGATGGAAATACTAATATAACAATACTAGTGTAATGTGCCATGATTTAGGGATTAAGAAAATGAGCCTAGAATGTGGACTTATTCATGCTTCTCATTTTCACAAAAATATATAAAAAAATGAATAACACTAATAAGATGTTTAATGAATGGCTAGAAAATGTTAAATCCAATTGTAATATATGGAGGATAATGCAACCTATTAGAATAAGGCTCCCCTCAACATTCACATTTAAATAGAGATAGGATCCAAAAAATTAGAATATAGATATGAAGTTGGAGGAGAGACTAAAGATAGATTAGGATTAATCATGTTGTTAGGATCAGACACATATTTTTTCAATAAATACACATGAAACACATTATGAATTGTCATGGATGCAGGTAATGCAAGCATGAATGCAACTGGGCCTATCTTCTCCAAAACTTCAAACAACCTATGGTATCTCCCTACCAAGTTTGGGAAAATTCCCAGTATTAGTGAGATCCTTTTAGTTTTTACTTTTAAAATCACATGCTCACCCACTTTGAAATACTTGTTTGTTTTTCCTTTATTAGAATAAATATTTTACCTGTACCGTGCAACCTTTAAATTCCACTTGATCTTTACAATCTTCTCTTCCATTCCCCTTAGCAATTTTGTCCTAATAAAAAGTCTAACTATTAGGTTATCCTAGCTCACTGGCGTGTTGCATTTTCTTCCACACAAGGCTTAAAATGGGCTCATATTCAATGATTCATGATATCCATTGTTATAAGTGAACTCAACTAGATGAAGTTAGTCCTCCCACATGGAAGGCTTGTCCATTACATACATTCTCAACATATATTCAATTATCTGGTTTATCCTCTCCATTTGTCCATCTTACTATGGGTGATATGTTGTATTAAAATTCAATTTTTTTCGAAATCTCTTAAATAAACCATTCCAAAAATTGGAAGTGAACTTGGGATCTCTGTTTGACACTATTTCCTTAAGCACACCATGTAGCTTGGAAATTTACTTCATATTAATCTATGCAATATTGGCTGCCTTGTGAGTCATTTTCACTAGAATAAAATGTGCATCCTTTGTAATCTTGTCCACCAATACTATGATGGAATCATTTTTTCTTATTATTCTTGGAAGCATGGTAATAAAATTTATTTTAACAACCTCCCATTTCTATTCAGGAATGGACAATGGATGTAACAATCTTAGTGGATTTTTGTGTTCAGTCTTCACCTTTTGACATTCCATGCACTTGGCTATGTAATTAGCCACATCTTTATTCATTCCAATCCATAAATATTCGCCTCTTACCACGGCAATTGTCTTTTGGTACCCAGAATGGATAGCATATGGTACATTGTGCATCTCTTTAATCACTATATTTACTAATTCTTGAGTATTAGAAACATAAAATTTGTCCATGAACAATAAATTTCCATCCTCTTCCAACCTGTAGTATTTTAACTTAAGTGGTATATTTACCTATTGTAATCCTTCTGTAACTTGTGTATAATGTTGATCTGATGCTACAACTTCCAAAATTCTACATTTTAAATCTGAAAAATACATGATAATGCATGTAGCATGCATTTCATGCATCCTCCCACTAAGTGCATCAACCAATTTATTCTCTTTTCCCTTGATGTGCTTGATATCGAAGTCATATTCAATAAAAAAATTCCATCTGTCTAGTTTGTTTGACATTTAGTGCTGGCTACTCAAACAATCATTTCATACCACTAAAATTCGTCCTTAGTTCAAATGTTCTGCATATGAGATAATGTCTCCACAATTTTAAGGCATGTGTTATGGATTCCAACTCCAGGTCATAGGTAGCATACTTTATTTCATGCTCTTTAAGATTCCTTGACTCATAACATATGCTATGCCCATTTTGTGCAAGGATTCCACTAATCCTTTCCTTGCATGCATCTGTGCACACAAAAAAATCCTCATCTAGATATACAACCTTTAAAATAAGTACATTAGTCAATAATTCCTTAAAATGCTTGAAAATCTCCTCCCACTTTATAGTCCATTCAAAAACAATTCCCTTCTTTTGTAGTGAAGTGATTGGATGTGTGCCCTTGGAGAAACCTTCAATGAATCTCCAATAATATCCAACTATTCCCATAAAGGATCTCACTTTTGAAACAGTCTTTGGTCTAGGCCACATTTTGATTGCCTCAATCTTCTCAGTGTCCATCTCTATTCCCTCCTTTGAGATGATGTGGCACAAACAATGGATTTTCCTTTGATAAAAATGAAATTTCGTAACTTGGAATAAAGTTAGTTCTCTCTCAATACCTATAACACCATTCTCAAATGTTGTTCATGCTCCATGTCTATCTAGGTGTAGATAAGAATATCATCCAAGAAGACAATGACACATTTTTCTAGGTAATATCTGAACACTCCATTCATTAGACACATAAAAGTAACTAGTGCAGTTGTTAGGACAAATGGAACCATGAACAACTCATCATGGACATGCCTTGTCCTAAATTCCATGTTGCTCATATAGTATTCTTTTATTATCACCTGATGGTAACCTGAACTTAGGTCAGTTTCGAAAAATATCCTTACTCCTTTTAGTTGATAAAAGTTAATATCGATCCATGGTAGAGGGTACCTATTCTTTGTAGTAAACTTATTAAGTTTTTTGAAGTCAATACAAAACCTTAGAGCTCCATCATTTATCTTCAAAAAAATCACCGGGGCACCCCAAGGTGAGACACTTAGGCGCATGTACTCCTTCATCAATTATTCTAGTTTTATTTGCAACTTTTTCAGCTCTAGTGTGCTCATTCTGTAGGGAGTTTTGGACACTGAGGAAGCTTCCGCCATTAACTCAATAGAGAAGTCAATATCTCTCTTTAGTGACAATCCTAGAAATTCCCCAAACACATCTTCACATTCCTCCAAAACTAGGTAATATTCAATATTTGGCTCCTTATCCTTTGTTGGGTCTTCCATATGGGCCACATATATCTCACACCCTTTCCTAAAAATTCTGTTAAGCTTCAATGATGAAATATCTCTAATGGATATAGGTTTTCAAATACCTTGCATCATCCTTGAATTCCCTTCATCATCAAGGCATGCAAAGGCCTTATTGTAGCAATCTAGGATAGCACTATGCTAGTCCAACCAATCCATACCAATTAAGAAATCATATGACCCAAGTGGTATTATGTTCAAATATGCATCAATACCAACTCCATTCATGTTTACTAGGAAGTCCTTGACAATTTCACTAATTTTACTCTTAGTTCTAGTGGTTAGTTGAACCAACCAAGAATTTTCATGCTTACATATCTTCAATTTAAAACTTTCAACTATATTTGGATCTATATAGCTATGACTAGCTCCAGAATCAATCAAAATAGTTATGGGATGATTAACAATCTTACCTTCTACCTCAATCATGTAGGATTGCTAGTATTCTTGTATGTGGTCCAAGGCTTCATAAATCCTTGGCATTTTCCTACTCACTTCCTACACCATATCATCTTCCTAGATGTTATGTACAATCCTCATCCCATCTCCCTTGTGAGGACAATATTTATACAATTTGTCTCCTTCACATCCCCAATTCTTTATGGGATTGTATCTTGGTCTCTTCCCCAATAATATGCCATTTTTTGTTCAGTTTGTGTTGGTTGTTCTTGCTGAAATGATTGCGAGTTGTTCCCAATGAAAGGAAGCTTGAATCGTTTCTTTCTCTAATCCATATTGTCTCTCTTCTTATCATCATAAGATTTATGAAAAAATGGCCTTCCCTTGTTCTATGTTATATACCTAAGATATGAAAATATAAGATAGAATCAAATCACTCGCATAAAATAATAAAGACGAGAAATTTTATAGAAAAACCTCAAAGGAGGGTAACACCATATATTATTCCTTATGGAAGGAATTTAATCCTCAAACAATCCTTTCTTGTTACAATTACAATATTCTTCACCATGCTCCATTACATTTCTTCTACTTCTTTATATAGAACTATCTGTATCCTAGTGACATTCTAGTAAGTGGAACCTTATAGTAAGCCTTATTATATTCATTGAGCTTCTAAGAACATGTAGATAAGGAAAATTCTAGTAGGTTTAACCTTCTAATAAGCTCGCTTACTTTCATTGTGTTCACATTATTACATGGGCCTTATTTACTAAAATGGCCTCCATACATAAAAATAAATAACTCATTTCTATTATTATTCCCATTGGGTACCTCCCTAGGTACCCCATATGAACCCCCTAGGTAAATTCCATTCCATCTCCCTTCACATGTTTCATCCTTGAAACATGGGAAGAAACCATACAATATGATCGAATAAGTAATTTAGCTAGTTGGTACCAAGCACAAGCATTCATCCATCCTTGTGAAATGTGAACATGTGGTCCAACTACTTTCATGCCACCTTGCCTTGGAATCTGATTGCTTCTTGTTGTGCTACTTTGATATCTCTGTGCATTGTCATTATGTCTCAATGTGCCTCTCCACTAGTTTCCAAATTGGTGCCATGTTGTTCCATAATAGGTTTTTTTATCCCCATGTCCTTTCCTTGATGATTGTTTCTTTTCTAGTTGGTGTGGGTGGTGATATACATAATCCTTAGCTCTCATTTTTTCTTTCTGGGACTCTTTGACATGTGGTTCCTTTGATTAATTTCTCTCCTTGGCTTCCTCTTTATGTCGTTCTTGTGGATTTTCTTCATATGCTTCTATAGGATCTAATTATGATGCATTTTTAGGCCTTGCAATTATTCCCCCTACAAGAACTTCTTTAGGTGCCGTTGTGGGAATGTATTGCTTAGTAAGAGAAATATCTTGCAGTGTAATTTTCTTTTTCTTATACCAAATCTTTAAAAATTTCTTTTGCACATTAATATTAACTATACCAACTGAGTCAATCCAAGGATATCCCAAAACAATATCTACATCATCCATATCTACAACATAAAAATTTGAATGAAACACATATTTATCCATGGAAATCATCAAATATTTAAATATTTGAACAATCTCTCTCTCAACCTGTGTTTTTTGAATATTCTTTGCAGGTCTTGCAATATTTTATCCAAATTAACATTGATAAAATTATGCATGCAATTAGGGATAATAGAAGAAATAAGATTCTCTTTTTGAATACAACCATGAACTTGTAATATATAGTTTCCACATGGAAATAAACCCTTGGTACTATATTTATCCTTACACTTTGTATGAGACCACTTGTCTAAAACTATTTTTTCACATGCTTCAATAGAAAGTGCCATCAACTTAGAATAGTCAAATTATTTCCACCATATGCGAGCATCTTCTTTGAAACCATATTGTTGATAAATTTCCATCTCTCTTTCCATACTGAATTGCAATTTTGTATATATTATTCAATACTAAGGTCATCCTCTCTTATAGTAAAATACATCTTGCTATGAAAACAAAAAAATATAATGAGGGTCTTAAACAAAATCACTTATTTTTTGTTGGCCCTTGACCAAGTTTTGAGGATCCTTGGTCATGTTTGACCTATTTTTGGGACTTTGACAGGATTTCGAAGGTGAAGCGCAAGTTGAAGTGGAGGTCATGGGATCTCGACCTCTTTTTAGGGATTTTTGGGTTTTGGGCTTATGTAATAGGTATGGGGATGTCAACCCATGTGTTTACCCATGTTTAGGCCCTCTTTGCAATGTATAAATAGAAGTCTAGGTGATGTAAGAGAAGGTAGAAGAGGAGGTTTTTGGTGCTATGCTAAGTGCAAGTGATGATTGTAAATTCTTTGTGCATACTGTGTGAGATTTGAAAGGCTAAGTGCAAGTGATTGTAAGAGACTGCAAAGAGGATTTGTGTTGTAACTCAGGGAAAGAGGATCTAGTGAAGTGCGTGCAGATCTCCTTTCCTCTGCGGAGTAAGATATCATGGCTCTGTGCATGTAGAAGATTGACAGAAAGAAATAAATAAGAAGAGTTGGTGGACGTAGCCTCAGGGTGGGGGTGAACCACGTATATCTCATGTTGTAGTTGCTTTGTGCTTTATGGTTGTTATCTTGTTTATGTGGTTAAAATGCTTAGTGCATTGATATATGCTTGGCATAATCTAATATGGTTAGTGATGAATAATGTGAATGAATGCTAGATCTGATCCATGTTGGTATGCTTAGTGCTTGAATCTATTGGATCTGTATGAATACTGCACTAATCTATTATTAGGGTTTAGCTATGCTGTAAACTAACACTGAATATTAATAAACTATAACTGTTAAGTTCTCTATTAAGGTGTTACAGTCACAGATCTGTGTCCTAGCTAAGGTTGTAGACATCTGAGTCTTGCAACCACCCCTACCTCTACCTCGAGTGAGACTTCAAATGCTTCGCAGGTGTTGCCAAAAGGGCCAGTAGTTAGGGTTTTTTTGGTGCGTTGTTGTAATCATTGAACCCTGGGTCTTCCCCTGTGCCAACAAATGGTTCCATTGCCGGGACTGAAACTGTGATTGATGGGAACTACAAAAAAAAGAAAGTTCTGCGCGTAGATCTATTTCCCTAGTGTGCAGTATTCTACTTAACCTGTGAAGCTCTGTGCCAAGAAGAAAAGTCAGATCTGAAGAAAAGAGGTAAGACCTGAAATCTTTGTGCTTTAATAAAAGTAAAGTAAAAATTTTTAGTTAAAGAGGTAAGATCTTAAAGATTTGTGCTCTAATAAAGGTAAGAATAGTGAAAAGTTTTGATTGAAAAGGTAAGATGAGTGGAAATTTTTGTTTCAAAAGTATGGATCTACGTATGTTTGATAAATCTTGTCCTAGCTAGAAAAGTAGGGCACAACTAGTTGAAAGAAGGTTTGATATGAATAGATCTGGCAAAAATAGTGAAAGATATGTTATTCCTATGCATAGAAAGAATGTTTGGACTAACAAATGGATGCAGGATCATAGAAAGAAATTTTTGCAGGCTAGCTACTATGATCGTAGTGTGTAGTACAGGAAAGGTTGGGGATCATTTCAAAGAAAGAGAGGATTAACTCTTTGTTATAGTTGCAGAAGACCGAGACATATGGCTAAGGAATGCCCTGGTAGAAGACCTAGTTGTCTTTGTTGTGAAGCTATGGATCATGAAGTTTTAGATTGCCCTAGAATTATTGCTAAGCTTGACAGAATGAATATGACATAAGAAAACCCTGAGGAAGATCAAGAAACTAATACCATGGAAGAAACCTAGAAAGAATCAGAGAATGTATTGCTACAAATGAAATAAACTCTAAATGATCACAAAAATATCCACTTATCAGAGATCTTCAAAGAAAAAGAATGCATAGATGAAAGAATAGGAGACTTCAACATTGACTGTGTTCTGGATGAAGAAACACAGGTCAACATCATGACAGAAAGAACTTGGGAAACTCTAGGAAATCCTGCTATGATTCCTTCATTGGGAGGAATAGGATTATTTAGAGGAAAGCTGATAACCCTATGTGGAAGACTCACCCATATATCTATGAGTGCTCGTGGAACTTCGACAAAGGAAGATTTTGAGATTGTTAAATTTATTGAGAACAACTCCCCATTTCCTATATTACTAGGAAAGCCTTGGGTTGAAATGGATCAGGCCAGATGGAAAGAAGAGGAAGTCTTAGAGCATAAGAAGAAATAATTAAAATATTTCATGACTAGGAGGATAACACACTTGATTGAAGAACAAGAGAACAAATCGAAGCTACTTAGAACCAAAAAATTGGATGTCGAAGTTAAAAGAACACAAACAGACTCACAGATGAGTCGAACACCTACCCCATATAGAGAAGAAGTATTACTCTCTGACCCTATGAAAGAATCTCAACATCACGAAGTTACTATGCCAAGAGGAGATAAGAATCATAATGGAAAGAGGATAACCGAGACGAATACTATAGGGAAGAAGGCTAAGAAGCTCAGTAAGAAGAGAGAAAATATAGAAAGGTTACAGAAGGTCCCAGAGGGGACTTCGTAGAAGGAAGATTTGCAAAACTGGAACTTCGCTAAGATATCGGAATAGTGAAACATGGAGAAGAAATATAGCCATTGAAAGCATTATAACCATTAGCCTGATTCCTCGAACGTTTTGAACAACATTTATGGCCAGAAGTCTCGCCATATGACCATTGGGACCGTGCCACAATGGACAGAACCACATTGACGAAGGCCTCTCATCCGTTGGAGAGACCCATTACACCATTGTCTACTTATTACACCGACTGTTGCACCGAAAACACTTTTGCAAATTGTATCCTAGCCAACTCATTGCTACCACGTTGTGTTTAGTAAGATCGACACCGGTTCTATTGCTTTGAGAACTCATTCATCCATCTGAGTTATCCAATCTAAGCGTGCATTTCGGATGAGCTCAGCGCTGTAGAGAAAATCGTCAAAGAATTTTTGATCGACCTCATGGCTGAGAAAGTGATGTCCGCAGGTATTCAAGCTTCCTCGACTAGAGGAGTGCAAGCCTCTCCGTCGCCTACTCGCGGATCTGGACCATCCCGACGGAAAATAGAGAAAAGAACCAAGAACCGAGATGAATTGGTAAACGTGAAGCTAATCCATACCATCTTACTTGACTACATCCCTCCTCTGGCCGACGCAGTGAGCCATGACAGTGTCCCAAGGGACTTTGATTACACCATGGTTACTGCGTACCTCTCGAAGGGGATACATGCAGTTAGAACACAACAAGATAAGATCATGATGTTGAAGTTCAACGACTTCAACCTAGGAGACTGCAAGAACCATAGTATGCTCACTCCTTACAAATAATTGACCAGGACAAAGGGGAATAACTCAAAAATAATCCCCCAGCCATGGACTATGATCCTCGCATAGTCCACCCTCTTGAATGTAATGAAGATTCCACACTCTGGAAGGAACCAAGAGGTTAACGCGTGTGTTAAGCTCCTGCTCTCATGTTACCATGGTAGCTACCTATGGCTAGACCAATGCATCAAAATCGATTCGACCCTGATCCATAGGATCACCAGATTGAGCATGTAGGGACCCGACCCGCAGGAATTCTACGCAGGGAAGGCTACAGATCACGCATTGGCACAGAATATCAAAGACACATATGGCGATGTAGAAAAGGGAATGCAAGGCTACAAGGTATCTTCCATCCAGAATGGCGCAGTGCGCCTAGCCTACCAATTGATCGCAGGAAATATCATAAGAAAGAACAAACCTACACAGGTCACAAGATTCGTTGTTGACCTTGCCGGGAAATGTTTAGAAGGACTCCAGATGAACTGGGCCAAGTACTTGGTCAACCAGCTGGAATTAGACTATTG
The DNA here is from genome assembly GCA_009831015.1 of Picea engelmannii. Taxonomy (NCBI): domain Eukaryota; kingdom Viridiplantae; phylum Streptophyta; class Pinopsida; order Pinales; family Pinaceae; genus Picea; species Picea engelmannii. The sequence goes on from ML791326.1 coordinate 171,059, forward strand.
CGAAGCTCAGGATCAGGGATATGAGTTCCACTTTATATGGCTCTTGATCCTCATCACATTTACCACTTGGGAGATGCTGGAAGGTGTGACCTTCCCATACATTGATCCGTTTGAGCCGCTCACTACGAAGTTCACCACGCTCTGGTACTCGATCGATATGGGAAAACAATGGTATTCAAACACGGTCTTTCATACATATTATCTCCAACTGAAGAGGGCCATTGAATCTGTCCCTCACATGACGCCAAACACCCTGCATCGTTTTCGACCCCTCATGAAGTTCCACACAGATCGACACTTCATTTATATCACTGCACACACATATGAGCATAAATAAGAGCTTCAATCATACTACAAGCTCAGAGAGGAGGACCTCGAAGAGATAACCAAGGACTGGTCTACAAAGCTCCTCATCCCCGCTGACCTCACATAAATGTCAGACCCTGAACTAATCGGCAGGCCCGAGACCACTCATGAAGCAAAGGATACTCCTGGACCCAACAGAAGGAAGAAGACCAAAGAGGTCCAAAAATTGAGCAGCGCGTCTGAAGAAACTGCTTCAGTATCACCTGGATGAGGGGGTAATGACGATGTAGATCAAGAAAAGACCAAAGAAAAAGAAGATCAATAGAAGTAGGGCGAAGTAACACCGCCTAGGGATCCTGTTGATGAGGCCGATCCCTTGAGGAAAAGGAAGGTTTCCCCCATGAAACCCACTTCCTGAAAGAAATCCAGAGCTACCTTGACTAAGATGTAGACTATTCTCATTGTAGATGACTTCAACTTCGTCATCACAGATGTAGCAAATGCCTCGTAGGAAATATTTCAGAAACATGATGCCAAGCAGGAGGATATGTACAACAGGATCGAGGTTGAACTCAGAGGGGTATAATAGGCCCTTCAATCCAGCCGCACAGTATCCACTGCACCCCCACCATCAGAAGAACTAGAGTTGGAAGATGAGCCTGCCCAACTCCGAAGACTAGCTGATGTGACCGAAGCTCACCTTCGTCAAGCATAAGCTGAGAAAGACCAGGACACAACGACCCTGACACAAGCCCAAGAAGAAATGGTAGAGAAACATCGGGTCACACAAAAGGAGAAGGATGACCTTCAAGCCAAGTTTGAGGAAGAGAGGGCACATGTCAAGCAAGAAAAAGAGCAGTTGCTCGCAGAGCAGCTTGGAGTCAAAGAAGTAGTCGACAGAGCACTTCGCTCTTTGACAAGCTTAGAGCCAAAGGTAGAAGACCGAGTGGAGAATCAAGTAGCGTAGCTCGCGGAAGCTATCCAACAACTTCAACAAAGAATAGTAGACTTAGAGCTATGAACCGTTCCCAACACTCCACAGGATGTGAGGGATCAAAGAGAAGCAACTACTCGAAGCGCAGTTGAGAGAATAAAGGCCCTTGCCATGGAATGTAAACATCTAAGTGATCGCAGTGGCTATAATTATGAGCGACTCACTAAGGATCCTGAACTGAAGGCACTGGAGTCACATCTCCAGAAGGCAAAGCATCAAGGAGAAACAGTACAGGCGCAGTTGAAGCCCCTGTCAGCCATTGAGAGGATGAAGCGATCCCAAGAACAATGCACTACTCAACAGTAGGTCCACACCATTTAGAGAAAAGTCATGGAAGTGACTCAGAGGCTCCAACCAACACAGGATGAGGCTTGCCAACTATTTGCAGAGATTGAAGGACGAGGAGTAGAACTGGAGCAAGTTGTCACTGCAGTTGAACAATGCTTAGAGGGACCTGTTAACGAAGAAGTTATCAAAGAGTTCGTCGAGCAGGAGGTTGTGGCGCAACAACAGGTCGAAGGAGCTCAAGCCAATATCGAGGCTTTTGAAGCAGAGCTACCCAGACCAGAGTGACTCAAGATGAGTCACAGGTGAGTGTTGGGGGCGAGTTGGGCCTTGACCAAGTTTTGAGGATTCTTGGTCATGTTTGACCTATTTTTGGGACTTTGACAGGCTATCAAAGACAGAGCGCAATTCAAAGCGGAGATCGCAAGATCTCAGGCCCTTTTTAGGGATTTTTGGGTTTTGGACTTATGAAACGGGTAGGCGGATGTCGACCCATGGGTTTACCCATGTTTAGGCCCTCTTTGTAATGTATACATAGAAGTCTAGGCAATGTAAGAGAAGGTAGAAGAGGAGGTTTTTGGTGCTATTCTAAGTGAAAACGATGATTCTAAATGCTTTGTGCATACTGTGTGATATTTTCAAGGCTAAATGCAAGTGATTTTAAGAGACTGCGAAGAGGCTTTGTGCTATAATTCAGGGAAGGAGGATCTAACAGAGTGCACACAGATATTTTGTCCTCTGTGGAGTAATATATCATGGCTATGTGCATGTAGAATATTGACAAAAATAAATAAAGAAGAAGAGTTGGTGGACGTAGCCCCAGGGTGGGGGTGAACCATGTATATCCTGTGTTTTGGTTTCTTTGTGATTTATGGTTTTTCTCTTGTTTATGTAGTTAAAATGCTTAGTGCACGGATATATGCTGAGAAGAATCCAATATGGTAGCTTAGTGTTGAATAATGTGAATGAATGCTAGATATGATTTATATTGGTATGTTTAGTTCTTGAATCTATTCAATCTGTGTGAATACTGTGATGATCTATTATCAGGGTTTAGCTGCGCTGTAAACTCAGACTGAATATTAATAAACTATAACTACTAAGTGCTTTGTTAAGGTGTTACAGTCACAGATCTGTTTCCTAGCTAAGGTTGTAGACATCTGAGTCCTGCAACCACCCCTGCCTTGACCTCGGGTGAGACTTCATATGCTTCGCAGGTGTTTCCGAAAGGGCCGATAGTTAGGGTTTTGTTGGTGCACTGTTGTAAGCGTTGAACCCTGGGTCTACTCCTGTGCCAACACTTTTCAATGGAGCTCCTTGAGGTTGCTAAATTAAAATGGGAATAATTGTGGATATACTTCTTTGATTGTATATTAGGACCCCAATTATACCATAGTCAATATGAATCTAATTACAATGGTTTCATTGAAATTTTAGTAGTCTTGCAAAATATATATGATCTACAAAGACGCGGCCATCCTGGAAAAACCATGAAAATTTGCTGATTTTAAAATGCTGATAACTTCACTTCCCGGACTCCATTTCAAATGATTTTTTTTTTGAAATCAGATGTTGTTTCTAGAGGAATTCATATATGTAATCCATTCCTTCAAATTATGAACATAAATATTTATAATTCAATATCAAGTGTACTGCCTCCTTTTTTCACTTGAAAATGTTTGCAGAAAGAAAACAAATTTCCCCTTTTTTTGCCCAATAAGTTCTGTGCTACCAAATTTTATATACCTCATATATGAAAATAAAATATAGATCCAAATCACTCACATAAAAGAATAAACACAAGATAAATTGTAGAGAAAACCCTTGAGGTAGGGTAACACCATATATTATTCCTTATAGAAGGAATTCACTCCTCAAGCAATCCTTGCTTGTTACAATTACAATATTCTTCACCATGATCCACTACATTGATTCTACTTCTTTGTATAGTACTATGTATATTCTAGTAACATTGTAGAGAAGGAAAATTCTAGTAGGTGGAACCTTCTAGTAAGCCTTCTTACATTCATTGACCTCCTAGGAACATTCTAGTAGGTAGAACCTTCTAGTAAATTTTCTTACTTTAATTGTGTTCACACTATTACATGGGCCTTATTTACTAGAAATGGCATCCATACATAACAATACATAAACCATATCTATTATTATTCCAATTGGATACCTCCCCAGGTACCCCATATGACCCCCCTAGGTGTACTACATTCTACTCATACAAATAATTATCCTTTCTAATGGATTCTTCCAAAGTATTAGACTCATCAAATTGAATTTTACCTTTGTAAAATGATAGTAACCCACTCAATAACCTCTATATTTTCACCTTCTCATCATTGATGAATCCCGTGTATCTCAAAAGCTCCGAGAATTTCCTCTCATACTCCTCCATAGTCATGTTTACTAGCTTGAGCTCAAATAATCCTTACATATTCTTGTCATAGTAAGGCTATAACATGTATCATCACTAAAAATATTTCTTAAACCACTTCTACGAAATTCTCTTCTCATCAATATGCTTGACTTGTTTCCATTGGTCCCACCACATGGAAGCCTTCCGTTGAAGATGATATATGGAAATCCTTGCTTCTAAGTTTGATGAGTAATTCTACAACTAGAAATGTTTCATGATGCCCCAAAACTAAAATTCATGATCTTCATCCTTCCTTTTCTCTCCATGAAATAGTGGTGGCTTGATCTTCTTAAGCTCTTCTTGCAAAATATACGACTCAAGCCTCCTACCCTAATGTATGATATGGGAAACACTTAGGATTATCTTGATTCTAAATGAGAATGTGATTTTATAGTTGAGTTTATTGTGAATGATAATGTATACTATCACTCCTTGAGTGTGTATATCCCCTATGGTCATCCTTCTTATCATAAGATCTGGATGGTTTCACTTGTCTTGCATTGGATGCTTGTTTTTTTCCTGAATTTTTATTGATTTGTCTTTACAAAATATTTAGACTCTGTAGGTGAGTATTAACTTGATTCTACTCCTCTTGATCTCTTTTCAACCTTTCATTGTTTTCTATGTATCATTTCACTTCTTTATACAAGCTTCTCATAGTCTCGACTAACTCCATAGGTTACACACTATTTCTATGTCCATTAGATTCAGTCTCTATATTTCCCAGGATGATATGTAAACCTTGCATCTCATCCTCATGGATGTAATATCCTCGGGAATGCTCCATATATCTAGTTCTCACATAGGAACCAATTATGTTTTTCCTATACATCTAATTCTATAAGAATTTGCATACAAAAATTACTTGTTAGAATTATGCATATTGTAAAATTGACATTAATTAAGATACAAGTCCTTCTTTGCCCCCAACTTATGAAGAACATTGATACACTAATCAAAATTATGAGCCTTGAAATATAATATCTTTTGAAATATCTTTCCAATGACTATACTTATGTCTTATTTTGGTTTATGAGCTAAACGTTATGACTTTTTGAATTTTCCATTCCTACTCAATTGTGCCCTTGTTCCTTAATGAAATCTAGGTAAGAGGCCAACTTATACCATATGTAGAAAAAGTTATGGGGAGAAAAATGAAATTTTTAATTATGCGTTGATATAATTCTTGATTGTGAATACACACCAACTCTCATATTCAGGATATGATGCTCCATCCAACTTCTACATGAATATGGATTTGCCAACTTTGTTCCTTTTGCATTTTCTATAGAGTTAGGATTTTTAGGGAAAACCACTATCTCCCAAAATGAGACGATAAGGCAAAAATTTCTCCAATGAAAATTTGTCTGTATTGAGAGGAGGTAAAATGTCGAATAAATAATTTTTTCTGGTTTTGTTATCCGAGGTCCCTTTTGCTCCTCTAAAGATCTCAAAAATCCACCAAAAGTGGCTCGAAATAGTGGATTTGGCTATGTTTTATCATCTCCACTCCAAACCGTTTTGAATTGTTCTAGAATTCCAATTGGGTATCTTCATGCCTTCTTTTTGGAATCACGATTCGACATTCTAAATTCAACTTCTTCATTTTTTATGGTGTCAATGACAAGCTCTTTGGAGGTTTAGTAGGTGTATAATTTTTTCTAGCACCCCTTATCATGTGAACTAAAAAAAATATCTACCTATAATTCTTCTCCATGTTATCTTTATTAAATTTTTTTAATTACCAAACAAATCTTCCAATAAAATGTTACGAGAGTTTCAATTTAACATACATTTTTAAGCCCTTATTTGGGGATTGTCTCGTAGGCCAAACTTCATCAATTTTTATTATTTGTTACTGAATGTTTTATAGGAGATTCTCTGAGATGTTTTGTTTAGGCTCTAATTGGTATCATTGAATTTGGAAGTTTCAATAGAAATTTATGTTTGTATTACTAGAACTTGTTGTTTTGGCCTGTTTCAAGAGAGAAAATTTTTACCCAAAACAACATGGTTTATATTCATTCTGATAAAACTTATGGTACTTTATTTGGAGCTTTCTAGCTTTAGATATAACCATTTTACTAAAATGAACTATTGGAGAGCAATTTTGTTACTAATAAAAACTTTAAATTACACAACTTATAGCTCCAAATGTATAGTGAACAAAAATCATAAATTGTTACCCAAGCTACTTCACTATGTCCTCTCTACACCTTCAAAATTTCTAGAAAACAAGTGGAGTGAGTTTTCTAACATGACTCATTTGAAAGATCCAAAACTAAGGATTTTCCACTATGATATTAAATGTTATGGACCAAACATCCCAAATATCACAAACAATAGAAGAAATGAGTAATTCCACATCTTGCGAAATATAGATACTGAATGAATAAGAAGCCTCTTCTAGTCGGAAATCTTATTTTACAAAATATCAGATTCACCAAGATAATATGATTCTAAAGCTAGTTCTCCTTCATATATATAAGAGACAAAGGGTACAATTACAATTAAAGGTCCTAACCAACCAACGATGTAAATACTAATATAACAATACCAGTGTAATGTGCCATGATTTAGGGATTAACAAAATGAGCCTAGAATGTGGACTTATTCATGCTTCTCATTTTCATGGAAATATAAAAAAAAATGAATAACACTAAGAAGATGTTTAATGAATGGCTAGAAAATGTTAAATCCAATTGTAATATATGGAGGATAATGCAACCTATTAGAACAAGGCTCCCCTCAACATTTACATTTAACTAAAGATAGGATCCAAAAAATTACAATATAGATATGAAGTTGGAGGAGAGACTAAAGATAGATTATTATTCAATAGATGACCATGTATTTGTAGAGGGTAGAACATAATCCAACAAAGTAATACCTATTCCAAATATAACTAAGTTGGATTCTACAAATGTTATCACACCATTACAAAATGGAGAGCTAAAAGAGGAATTAGAAGATGCAATTTACACAATCTCACTTGATTCAGTAAAAACACTAAATCCTAAATTAGTTGATAAGAAACGTAGGGATACAAAAGGAAAGAAAAATAACATCAAAAGCTACAACCACATAGTGAGTCAATTGAATAAGATTTAGATGCAATAATGTAGGGAATGGAGGAAATTGACTTCATCACATATAGGATATAGAAGAAAGTCATGAAAGTAGAAAGAATATTTGTAAGAGAATTAAGAGAGGATGAATATTCGGTAATGGAGAAAACTAGGAAGAAGATTTCTATATATCACTGATTAGTGAGGTAGAGTTTCTAGGAATAGTTCAAAAAAAAAAAAAAAATCTCATTGTACAATTTAAACCTTTACAATATAACAATGCACACATAGATACTTTATTCATAAAATAGAAAGAAAACAATAACATTCACACATAGTACCTAGAAATTTACCTTGGAAACCCTTAATAGAGAAAATCAACAAATGTTTAGAGCCACACCTCTAAATCTCATTGTATGAACTTCACCATTTACAATACAATATATATGATTATGTGGCATCCAAAACCTTAATCCATTGAATTGGATTATATTGCAATCTTAATTCCTTAATGGGAATTAGAAAAACATGGGCCAGAAAACCATGTGCCAAAATCACCCAAAGTGGACCAAAAAACCACCCTTTGTTTAGGGCTCCATCCCTAAACCTACCCCCCCATGCCTGACACATATGCATTAGGTGTGGGTATAACCATGCAAATAATACAACACATACCCAATATTCTTCCACTTGTTGTTTTCTTTGCATACAAGGGCCCTAGGGATTACATGATCAATAATATAGTGAAGAAATGCCCATTGCTTCTCTACACCAAGAAAACTTCTTAGTGCTTACAAAATTTGTCAATGAAACTAAAATATTCTTCAAAGTGGCCACCTTCATGAGAAAAATATTCTTGTTTTCAACCATGTCTCTCACAAATTAGTACTGAACATCAATTTTAGTTTGTCTTAGAATGATAAGTAGGGATATTTTCCAAAAACATTTCACTTTAATTGTCACAATATAATCTTACAACTTGCATTACAAACCCAATACCTAAAAACAACTTATCTAACCATACAAATTCCTTACTTGCATGAGTCTCTACATCGTATTCATCTTTTGTAGTTGAGAGTGTGACTATAAATTTTATATTTCTCATCCCATTGATTTCTCCTCCAAATAGGTTAAACACATAAACACTTGTATATCTTATGTGATCTATATCTCTAGCCTAGTCTACATAAAAAAATCCATGTTTTTCCAACACTATGTCTACACCAAGTCTTCCTTGGTAGAAAATTCCATAATATGTAGTGCCATGTAAATACTTGAAAACACTCTTTATTGTTCTCCAATGCTACTTCCCTGGTTTTGACATATGCATGCTTAAAAATCCCACTGCATGCACAATGTATGGTCTAGTACATACAATTGCATACATCAAATTGTAAATGTGTTAAACCTACACGTAATAGATCTAGCTAGCAAATGACATACACATTTTGCAGAGAAAATATGAGAAAAGAGAAGCATGAGAGAAAGAATGAAAGAATTCTTATTAGCCAAATGAAAAAATGATAATTTACACATGATATACTATGTATAACTCAACTAATGCGCTCTGGAGGAGAAAAAATGCACCATAGTGGTGGTCTAGAGTGATCTGGACACACACTAGAAATTACGTCAATAAACTACCACCTAGTCTAGTCTCTCAGGCAGTTATGTGACTGAATTTCCACCTAGTATGAGTTAACTAGTCTCTTAGTCTTCAGTTAACTAACTGAAACAAAGTGAAGTGAGGAGGAGATTAGGGAATCATGAGTAATATTCTAGTCTGGTGATAATCCCAAGGACAATGTGCATTAGCTGGTGATGATCCTAATGCTGCATGGTGATGATCCCAATATAGCATCTAGATTCCACTCAATTGATCAAAATGAAGTGTGAACTGAAGAGAATATTCTCCCTAAATTATATGAGACTGAATAATGACTAATAAACATAGGTAAAACCTTGGGAAAAAAAAATCCTAGGTGTGTGTGAAGTATCTCCAACACCCCCCTTGAACATCACTATGGTGAAAATAAAGAATGGGTCTCGACAATGAGGCAATGTTAGGTACCCAAATACAAAAGATACACTAAAATAAATGAGGAAAGAGGGAAAACCTCATGGGAAACCCCCCCTCAAAGTGAAATGTAGTAAAAAGAAGAACTGTCGGTTGCTAGGCAATTGTGTCCTTCACTCCAAGATGACTACACATAGAATGGAACTTCTGCTCAGTGAAGGTCTTGGTGAAGATGTCTGCAGTCTATTTTGATGAAGGATATAATTGTAGGTCAATGATCCCCTCATGTATTAAGCCCCAGATGTAGTGCATGTGGATCTCAATGTGCTTCGTCCCCTTCCTCTGAACTAGATCTCTACAGAACTTCAGAGTGCTCTGGTTGTCACACTAGATGATGATCGGACGATGAAACTGAATTCCCAACTCAGTGAGAAAATGTTGTAGCCACATAGCCTGAATGGTTATGTTAACTACCCCTTTGTACTCTACCTCAATTGAAGATAGAGCAATATAAATCTGCTTCTTTCTCGACCAACAGATAGGCCTGAAACCAAGACTGACTTAGTAACCAAATGTAAAATTGTGATCAATGCTATCGCCAGACCAGTAAGAATAAATGAACTTGATGAGGTCCAATGTAGATTATGTTTCATAGTGAATCCAAAAGGTGATGGTGCCATATACGTATTGAAGGAAATTCTTTGCATCCTTCCAATGTAGCTCATGCGACTCTTGCATGAAATTGGATACTTCTCCAATTGCATAGGATATTTCTAGTTTGGAGTGTGTGAGATACAACAAGATACCCACTAGATGTTTGTACAGTATGATATCCACCAGTGGAGTGTCCCCACTATCCTCAAGTCTCACTCCTGATAGGAAAGGAGTCGGGGGAGACTTGTAGTATGTCATGTGAAATCTCTCAAGGAGATCTCGTACATATTTGGCCTGAGACAGTTTGATGCATGATGCATCTTGACTGATCTCGAGTGCAAGGAAGAAATGTAGTGGACCCATGTCCATCATCAAGAACCTTTCATGCAAAATCCTCTTGACTGCAACAATCGATGAAGTTGAGAAACTGATTATCAACAAATCATCAACATATAGAACTAGGAGTAGAAGTGAATCGACCATCCTGATCATGTAAACATTCGATTCTGACTTACAAAGTACAAAGTTCTATGACAACATGTAGGACTCCATCTTGGCATACCATGCCCTCGGGGCCTGCTTGAGGCCATAAATATACTTCTTCAGTTGACAAACCAAATATGAATCCTGCACAAATCCTTGGGGTTGTTCCATATGGATCTCCTCAGAGAGATCACCATGAAGAAATTCATTCTTCACATCGATCTGATGGACTTCCCATCCCTTGGATGCCAAAATGGAAAGTGCCAAACATATGGAATCCATCTTCGCTACTGGAGAGAAGGTCTCATTATAGTCAATGACATGCACCTACTGAAATCCTTTGGAAACTAGCCTAGATTTATATATAATAAGATGTCCATCCATTGCACTCTTGGTCCTATAGAACCATCTACACCTAACTAGTTTCCTTCCTGAAGGAAGGGGAACCAGATCCCAATTCTGTTTCTTGAGGAGGGAGTTGTACTCCTCTTGCATGGAGGATTCCCGAAAGGGATTTCCAATAGCATTTCCATAGGAATTTGGATTTGAATACTGAAGCAAGAAAAGATGCATGGGTGGCATCAACTCAGTGGCAGTGATTGCAAGAGGAGGCTCCTCAAAATCATATCAAGTCCTCCTAGTATCAGTTGGATCCCCAACAATATCTCCTGCATCCTGAAGAGTAGTCTTGGCCCACTTAGGCCTCTACTATGGCTCTAAATCTGTATCTGGAAGAACTAAATCTGCATATGACTATACTGACTATGTATCTGGATCATATTAATCCTATGAATCACAACTCTCATATAAATAAGAGTCTTCATGTGAATTCTCATCATCTATGACAAGTGGAAGAACAAAAGTGTCTACATGCAGATGTTGAGGTACATGCGAGACACTTTCCTTGAATTGGAAAGTTCAATCAATGATGAGATGGTATGAGGAAGGATCAATGAGTCTGTATCCCTTCACACCATTGGGGTATCCAACAAAGATACACTCTATGGATCAAGTTCCTTCCTCTTCTGAGAGGGAATCCTGGCCCATGCACGTGAACCAAAAATACAGAAGTGGGTCACTTCCGGTTTGAGGCCGCTCCAAGCCTCGTAGGGGATCTTATCCTTGAAAAATATATGGTGATATATGTTTTGGATTTAGTTTGTACAATCAAGTGCTTCAACCCATAATCTCTGTGGAAGTGAATTTTCATATAACATGCAATATGCCATCTCTTTTAGAGATCGATTTTTCCGCTCAATAACTGCATTTTGCTGTAGAGTATAAGAAACCATGTGTTGCAAATGAATCCCAACCTCATGAAAATATTATGTATATCATGGTTGACCTACTCTCCCCCATTATCTGTTGGGAGGAATTTGACTTTCTTTCCTGACTGTGTCTCAAGAAGGGCTTTGAAATATTTGAGGTGTTGAAAGTCCTCTGATTTTTTCTTGAGAAAGAAAATCTATGTGAAGCGTGAGAAATCATCAACAAAAATGAGCATGTAACTTTCTTTACTGATTGATGAATGTGGAAAAGGGCCCATGAGGTCACTATGGATCAGATCTAAATGAAAGGAGGCCTTCTGAGTCTTTCCTTTGTCGAATTTCTCTTGAGGGTGTTTTCCAAGAACACATCCCTCACAAATTCCTTTGGAGAAGTGGATGTCAGGTAGACCATCAACAATTCCATCCTTGCTAAGATGTTGCATATATATGAAATTTAAATTTCTGAACCTTTCGTGCCATATCCTACTACTTTCATCAGCATGGGTAAGCAGTAATGCAAAATCTAGTTCAATAAATTCAGAAAATTTGTAGAGTCTAGATTGATGATTTACCTCACCGGTAGAAACCCTAAAATTGGTTTGCAAGTCATAGATATCCATTGCATCAGATGTGAATATGAGTCTCTTTCCAGTTCTATATTTTTTATCTGATACATGGAAAGAAGAATGAAGGAAAGTTTGGGAACATGTAGCACATTCTTGAAGCTTCCGTTTGTGAGTTCATTTCTTCCTTTTCCATTGAAATCAACTGGATAGTTCCCCCCCATCTGGATAGGAGGAACTTTGCATGCATCCAATGAATAATATACATCTTTTGTGGCTTCCATGTGGTGTGATGCACCTGAATCTATGATCCAAGCATTGGGAGAGGAGTTGATGACAAGCAAAGCATGGCTATAATTTCCTTTCTTGGGATTCTAATATTCTGGCTTCTTCGTCTTGGGACCTTCAGGGATGCAATCTCCAAGGTTTTTTTGCTGAAGTATCTGGGCCATTTGATATATCTCTTCATACATGTGAATTCTAGATGGAATCCTTTATGGTAGTAAGTGCATTTCTCCCCTTTTCTTCCCTTTCCACCTTTGGCTCTGGAGGCATCATTGAAGGGTTTTGAGTACCCTTCCTTTTTTGGATTTTCATGTGCTTTCCTTTTGTCTTTGTCTTTATATTTATGATATTGATTACTAGTACCATATTTCACAGTAAGTGCATGCACCTTTGGGCCTTTGATTTTTCCCATATTGATGAGCTTGTTCTACTCTTGTGTCAGAGACTTGATAAAGGCCTCAAGGGAGGGAATTGTCTAGGTGGCTCTAGAGGTGAGCCTAAATGATGAAATGTAGATAGAAACATTGAGTATTTCAGACCAAGTTTGGAGAGAATAGTAAGAACCATTTGTTTCTCCTCAAATTTATCAACCCCGCAAGCCTTGAGTTGTGACAACAAATCCTTATATTTGGTAAAGAAATCTTGGAGATTTTCGAAGGTTTTTGAATCCAAAGTGAGAAAGTACACCTTGAGCATGTGTCCCCTCATCTCGTCATGTTTTCCAAAAATACATTCCATGGTGGTCCACACTTCATTGGGGGTTTTACAGGAGGATATGTGAAAGAGGATTTCAGGAGAAATGAGACTGCAAATAGTTCCAAACGCTTCATCCATTCGATTTAGATACTTGGATTTTTCTATGGTTGATGTGGGTTCAGTATCTGTGTTTATGGTTAACCTGTATAATCCTCTACCTTGAATATGCATTATCATCTTCTCCTTCCATGCAAATAAAATTGTACGATGTAAGAATGAATTCTTTTGGTAATTCCATTTTTCCAATGTCTTCAATCTTCCGTACCTACAAAAATAATCTAGTGTTTATTTTCCCTAGAAGTCCGTCAGATATGACACCATGTAAATATGTTGAACTTGCACATAATAGATCTATCTAGAAAATGACATACACAATTTGCAGAGAAAATATGAGAAAAAAGAAGCAGGAGAGAAAGAATGGAAGAATTCTCATTAACATAATGAAAAAATGATAATCTACACATGATATACTATGTATAACTCAACTAATGTGCACTGGAAAATAATCCAATGCTCCATAGTGGTGGTATAGAGTGATCTGGACACACACCAGTAGTTATGGGAGTAAAATTCCACCTAGTCTAGTCTCTCAGGTAGTTACGAGAGTGAACTACCACCTAGTCTGAGTTAACTAGTCTCTTAGTATTCGGTTAACTGACTGAGAAACATAGTGAAGTGAGAAGGATATTAAGGAATCATGAGTAATGCGCTATTCTAGTGATAATTCCAAGGACAATGCACATTAGTTGGTGATGATCCCAATGTTTCATGGTGATGATCCCAATGTAGCATCTAGACTCCACTCAACTGATCAAACTGAAGTGTGAACTGAAGAGAATATTCTCCTAGAGGAATATTCTCCCTAAACTATAGGAGAATGAATAATGATTAATAAACATATGGAAAACCTTAGGAAAAATAAATCCTAGGTCTGTGTGAAGTATCTCCAACACAAACTACCAATATCACTAGCATAAGGAACATGGGACATGTCCTGTTCCTCTTCATGTGTCTTCAGATATTGATCTGCATATAAATTTATGACTATAGGAATAGGGAATTTGACTGGTTTACATTCTTTCATATTAAACCTCTATAATATTGTCTCAACATCTTTCCTCCGATTGAACCAAAGTTTCGTTTGTTTATGATCTCTTTTAATTTCCATACTCCAAATTTTTTTTTGCAAAACCAATATATTTCATATAAAATTTAGAAGACAACTGATTTTTTTACCTCCTTGATGATTTTCTTATTGTTTCTAATCAACAACATATCATCAACATACAAAAACACATAAATAAAATGATGACTAACTAATTTAAAATACACACAATGATCAACTTTTCTCCTTGTGAAACCAAATCCCAAAATATAAGTATCAAACTTTTGATACCACATCCTTGGAGATTTCTTTAACCCATATAGGGACCTTTTCATCTTGCAAACCAACTCTTTCTTACCCTTCACTGCAAAACTTTCTAGCCGTTTTATGTAGATTTATTCTTTAAGATCCCCATGTAGGAATGTTTTCTTTATGTCCATGTGTTCTACTTCAATATCAAAAGCAGTAGTAACAGAAAAAAGAAAACTAATATATTTCAATTTAGTAATAGGAGAAAAAATGTCACCAAAATCAATTCCCTCTACCTGGGAATGTCCCTTTGTTACTAGGCGAGATTTATACTTCTCCACTTTACCTTCTACATTCAAATTATTCTTAAAAACCCATTTTCAACCAATGGGATTTCTTCTAGTCGACAAATCAACTAGATTGTAGGACTCATTCTTATACCAGACGCCCATTTCTTCAACTATGACCTTCTTCTAGAGTTTAACATCCTTTGAATCCACTTCCTTTCTAATAGTTCTGGGATCATCACCAATAATAAATAAGGAAAAATAGAATGAAAATTAGGTGGATAATACCTTTTTGGTTTCCTTATTTCTTAAACCAATCTCCTCAATACTGGAGTATGAGGTTCTTCTTCTTCTTCTTATTCATGTTCTTCTATTGAGTCATATTCTTCACACTCCAACTCAAACTCTCGTGTATATGGTTGTTTTCTCCTTTGACATGAATCCTTATTTGGGAACATATTTAACCTCTCTAAACACAACATATTGACTATAGATAGTCCTCTTAGTTACCAGGTTCCAATTTTTTTTATCCTTGTATACCGTCTTTATAACCAATAAAGATACAATTTTCAAATTTATTATCCAACTTACTCCTATTTTCCTTGGGAATATGTACATAAGTATCACAACCAAAAACTCTAGATGTTCAAGAGAGGGTTTTTTACCATTCCATGCCTTATGTGGAGTTTTTTCCACAAATGTTGATGAGGGTGACCTATTTACCATGTAACATGCAGTACCCACTGTCTCTACCTAGAATTCCTACCCTAACCTGACACCACTGAGTATACTCCTTGAATTTTCCATCAACGTCCTACTCATCCTTCCTACAACCCCATTCTATTGAGGTGTGTATGGTGTATTCTTATACCTTTCTATACCACACTTCTTATATAATTCATCAAATTCATTCCCGCAGAACACTCCACCTTTATCTATCCTCAACACCTTTATTTTATTCTCTATTTGATTCTCCAAAAGAGCCTTAAATTTTTAAAATTTACCAAAGACCTTATATTTCTTTTGGAGGAAATAAATCCATGAATTCCTCAAGAAGTCATCAATGAACGAAATATAGTACATATATTTACTAAGTGATGGAACATGCACAGGTCCAAACACATCACTATGTACTAAATCTAAGATTCCCTTTTCTCTTGTATCTCTAGATGAGAATATTACATGATTATGTTTACTGTATATGCAATGTTCAAATAAATCAAAATCCAGTGTGAAATTAGACATACCTTCAACCATACATTTACTATTTAACGCTTGAAGGCCCTTCTCTCCAATATTTCCTAGCCTTTGATGCCACATCACTGTATTTTCTCTATAGACCATAGGGGTTTGGTCTTCTTAGTTTCCTCCGTCTTGAAAAATAGAACTATTGCAACAATTACCAATAGTGATTCCCAACAACTTGTACATAGTTCCATTCCGAACTCCCCTCATCAACACCATTTCTCATCGAACCATTTTGTAGGTTTCCTTTTCAAACATGGCATGTACACCTGCATCACTCATATTAATTACAAATATCAAGTTTCTATCCAGCTATGGAATGGGAAAAAACCCAGGGAATGTTCTAATCCTTCCAACCTTGTGCTACAACTTGTATTTTTCTCATCCCATGATTATGAATAATGAGTAATCTCTAGAAAAATTTCACCTCTATTATACTTTTCATATTAAAAAACCACTCCCTATGAGGATTCATATGAAAATAATCACCTGAGTCGATCAACCATACATCATGATATGCATTTGTTCTTGAATAAGCGAAGTACACATCCCCTCCTTCCTCTGAGAAGGTATTTCCTTCTATGGAAGAAACATCATCATAACGATTGTCTCTCTCAACATTTTTAGATCTACAATCCTTCTTGTAATTCCCAACTTTACCACATTTCCAACATTTCCTTAAGGATTTTCCTGGATATTTGTATTTACCTCTAGATTTAGATCTCCCACTTGAGGACTTATTTTTATTTCTATTTAGGGAACATCCCATTATAGACAAATAATCCATGCTCTAACTATCCATGGTTTTCCTTTTCATTTCTTCTAATAAATAAGATGAAACCAAATCATCAAACATTAATGTGGTTTCATTACTCCCAATAGATACAACTATACTATCCCATAAATTTGACAATGAAAGCAGTAAACTACTGCACTTATCTTGAACATCATAAATTTTAATGTTGAGATACAACAACTAACTTTCCACAATATTGAAAGCATTTAGATTCTCTGTCACCAAGTCTCC
The DNA here is from genome assembly GCA_009831015.1 of Picea engelmannii. Classification (NCBI taxonomy): domain Eukaryota; kingdom Viridiplantae; phylum Streptophyta; class Pinopsida; order Pinales; family Pinaceae; genus Picea; species Picea engelmannii. The sequence continues at coordinate 188,079 of ML791326.1, forward strand.
ATCATCCATCCTCATGAGGTATAACATCTTCCATAGGAAACGTTTGTTTACCAGGGAATTATACTAATACAAATCCCCTAACTTATCCCCTAATTCCTTGGTTGTATATTCTCCCAACACATTCAATAACGCTAAATATGAAAGACAAAAATAGATTGTGCTCTTTTCCTTCATATCTAGGTTTTTCCAATATTCTTTCGACATACCTATAGATGTAATAACCATGTCAACAATGAACCACTAATATTTCTCTATCAGAATATCCTCATATTGAGCTTCTATAACTCATATATTTTCCCATTAGATTTCTGAATCTCTATTTTAGAATCGATTGCCATTTTCTTTCACCACAAAAATCACCACTACAGAGCTCCCACTGAAACTAGGTTTATCGCAGAACCAATATAACTGAACCCTTAGCAGCAAAGGATCTCCCCTTGAGGCCAATAATTTCTATGATACCAAATGTATATTTCAAACCTTTATAGTATAGCAATGCACATACTGATTCTTTATAAAATAAAAAGAAAAAAATAGAATTCACACATATTACTAAAACAATTACCTTGGAAACTCTTAACACAAAAAACTAGAAAATGCTTGAATCCACACCTATAACTCTTGCTATATTAACTTTGGGGTGGGTGCAATATAATGATGGTCTCTCATGACACGTTAGTGGAAATGGAAACATGGAAAAATAGGAATATGTTAACTTAGAGGGATTATTCAAGGTACTTTTACAATGAATTTGAATATGGTGTAAAAATATGAAATGTAGGAAATTGAATTAGTTTTCTAAATATATAATTTTTATTTATAT
>ML791326.1:202446-221408 GCA_009831015.1 Picea engelmannii
CCTTTTAATAATTGTTTGGGAACCCTGGCCTCTAAACATTGTAACAATACATTATTTAAAAATGGTGGTTCAGAACCTGGGGTGTTACATCTGCTCCCTCTTATTTTGGCACTATCCTCAGTGCATATACCAAATAGAGATCAAAATCTGAAATTTATTCAAAAAGATGTAGGTACTCTGCCTGCATGGCTTCTTCATGCTCCCATGTAGCATCTTCAGGACCATAGTAGGTCCACTGAACTTTTACCATCTCTATAACTCGATTCCAGAGCAGTTTGACTTTTTTGTCCAGTACCTGCACTGGCTGAACTTGAAAATATCCCTCTGTCTCTACCTGGATTAGATGCCAATCAGTAACATGGTTAGGATCATGTACATATTTATTTAGTAAAGAGACATGAAATACATTATGCACATTCATGGAAGCAGGCAATGCAAGCATGTATGCAACTAGACCTATTCTGTCCAATATTTCAAATGGACCACAGAATCTGGCTGCCATCTTTGTACAACTACCCAATTTCAAATAGCTTTTCTTGGGATTCACATTCAAAAGTACATGCTCCCCTACTTTAAATTCTCTAGTTGTCCTGTTCTTGTCTGCATAATCTTTCTGTCTATCCCGAGCTACCTTTAAATTCTACTTGATCTTGACCACCTAGTCTTCCATGTCCTTGAGAAAATATGACCCAAGTACCACTTTATCTGTTGGGTTGTCCCAACTTACTGGAGTATCACATTTCCTACCATACAAGGCTTCAAATGGGCTCATTCTCAATGAATCTTGATACCCATTATTATATGCAAACTCAACCAAGTGTAAGTATAATCCCACTTAGATGGCTTATCTGTCACATACATTCTCAGCATGTCTTCAATTATTCGATTGACTCTCTCTATTTTCCCATCTGTCTGGGGATGATATGTTGTGCTAAAGTTTATATTTGTGCTAAATCCTTTAACAATCCCCTCCAAAAATTGGAGGTAAAATTTGTATCTCTGTTCGAGACAATTGTCCTAGGTATCCCATGCAACCTAGCAATTTCCTTCATGAAAATTTATGCAATATTAGTGGTTGTATGCATTGTCTTCACAAGCACAAAATGAGTAGCCTTTGTTAATTTGTCAACCACCACCATGATTGAATCATGTTGCTTATTCATTTTGGGTAATCCTGTGATGAAATCCATGGTGATCACTTCCCATTTCTTCTCTGGGATTGGCAATGGCTGCAGCCAACCTACTGGGTGCCTATGCTTAGCCTTCACCTTCTAACATTCCATACATCGAGCGATGTAATCAACAACATCCTTCTTCATTCTTGGCCCAAAGAACTATCTTCTTACTGTTGTAATTGTTTTCTGGTAACCGGGATGTCCAACATAAGGAACATCATGCATTTCCTTCAGTACCAAATTCCGCAGTTCTCCGGAACTAGGAACATAGATTCTATTTTTATGCATGAGTAATCCGTCTTCCTTTATCTCATACTCCTTTATTTTCTGTTTTACATCTCCTTGCTGTAAGTTTTCCTTTACCTTTAGGTAATGTTGGTCTGGAACAAGACCATCTAAAATTCTGCTCTTCAAGTATGAATGATGCACACTGATAGCAATAACATGCATGATATGCACTCTTCTACTAAGTGCATTGACAACTTTATTCTCCTTTCCCTTGATATGCTTGATATCTAAGTCATATTCACTTAGAAATTCCAGCCATCTTGTTTTCCTGGCATTCAAGGTCAGTTGTTCAAAAAGATACTTCAGGCCAATGTGGTCTGTCCTTAATTCAAATTTCTTCCCCATGAGATAATGCCTCCACATCCTCAAGGCGTGAACAATGGCAGCAAGTTCCAAGTCATGCGTGGCATAGTTCCTCTCATGTTCCTTAATATTTCTAGACTCATATCCAATGACATGTCCATTTTTCATGAGGACTCCCCCAATTCCTTCCTTACATGCGTCTATACATACCACAAAAATTTCATTTGGGTCAGCAATGTTCAACACAGGTGCACTAGTAATTAATTCCTTCAACAGATTAAAATTATTTTCACGCTTGAGTGTCCATTCAAATTTAGTTCCCTTCTTTTGCAAAGAAGTGATGGGATGAGAAATATTAGAGAACCGTACTATGAACCTTCTATAGTAGCCAGCTAATCCCATAAAAGATCTGACACCTGACACATTTCTAGGTGTTGGCCATCCTCTAATGGGTTCGATCTTCTCTGGATATATTGCTATGCCCTTCTCTAAAATAATGTGTCCCAAGTATTGGATATTATTTTGATAAAAAGAACACTTACTCAACTTGGCATACAATTGATTTTCTCTCAGTACTTGCAATACCAGTATTAAGTGATGTTCATGCTCCTCTTTAGACTTATAATAGATAAGTATGTCATCGAGGAATACTATGACAAACGTATCCAAATAATTCTTGAATATGCCATTCATTAAGCACATGAATACAACTTGTGCATTGGTCAGTCCAAATGGCACCACTACAAATTCATAATGCCCATACCTGGTCCTAAAGGTTGTCTTATGAATGTCTTCTTCCTTGATTCTTACATGATGGTATCCTTCCCTCAGGTTAATTTTTGAAAATATATTTGCTCCTCTTAGCTGATCAAAGAGGTCATCAATTCGGGGTAGAGGATACTTGTTATTTATAGTGTACTTATTCAGATGTCGAAAGTCAATACACAGCCTCAAGGTCCCATCCTTCTTTTTGACAAAAAGTACTAGTGCTCCCCAAGGTGAAACACTTGGATGTATGTACCCTTTCTTCAACAATTCCTCCAACTACATTTGTAATTCTTTTAACTCTGGTGTGCTCATTCTATAAGGTGTTTTTGACACCGGGGCAGCTCCTGGCACTAAATAAATTGAGAAATCTATCTCTCTTCTTGGTGGCAATCCAGGTATTTCTTGGAATACATCTTCAAATTCCTGTAGTACCGAGAAATCTTTGAGGCTTGGACCCTTTTTATTTTCTGTCTCTTCAACATGAGCTGCATACAATTGACATCCTTTCCCAAAAAATATTTTTAGCTGTAAGGCTGAAATCTCCCTTATAGAGATGGGTCTTGGAACTCCTTTCACAATGCTTTGTTTTCCATTTCCATCAAGACATGTAAATGTCTTTTTATGACAATCTAGGACAACATGATGCTTTCCCAACCAATCCATTCCAATCAGAATATCATAAGAACCCAATGGTATGATATTTAGATCAATACTAGTATTCGGGCCATTAAGACTTATGGAACATCTTTTGACCATATCATGGATTCTTCTTTTGGTTCCAGTGGCTAACTGAACCAAACTTGCTTTTCCAAGTTTAATTTTCTCCAAATGTAATCTATCCACTATCTTAGGATCATTGTAGCAATGACTTTCTCCTGAATCAATCAAAATATAAATAAGTTGATTTATGATCTTACCTTCCACCTCGATCATATTAGACTAGTACTCTTCTTGTCGATCATTTAAAGCTGCATAGATTCTTCCCATATCTTTGACTGTTGTATCCTCTTGGATGTTGTGCACAGTCTTCACTCTATCCTTTCTATGTGGGAAATCCTTGTACATGTGATATTCCTTGCATCCCCAACATTGGATTGGTGGTCTTCTCATTTTTCCCAAGGAATATTCTTTCTTGAAATCTCCCTTAGCATATTGATCTTGATGATTTCTATTAGGCTCATTCCTATTGAAGGGAGGTTTGAATCCTTTCCTCCTCTAATTGTACTTTGCATTTTTCTTGTCCTTCCAAGATTTCTGTAGGGATTATCTTCCTTGGACTTGCTCATACATGTATTTAGCCTTCTTGATGGCCTCAGTCAAGGTCTTGGGTTCATCATATTTGATTTTTTCCTTATAAAAGGCTGGTAGTCCACTTAGAAACCTATGTATTTTCACTTTCTCATCACTGATGAACCTGACATACTTTAACAATACCAGGAACTTCTTCTCGTAATCTTCCATAGTCATGCTTCCCAACCTGAGTTCAAAGAACTCCTGCATTTTCTTGTCATAGAAATTCTCTGAGAGGTACTCCTTCTGGAAGTACTTCTTGAACTTCTTCCAAGTGATCCTACTTTCATTAACACATTCCACTTGCTTCAGTTGGTCCCACCACATTGCAACTTTCCCATGTAAATGGTAGGTGGCAATCCTGGCTTCCAGGTTGGACGAATAGTTATGCAACTGAAAATATCTCCTGAGCCCAAGAAACCATGCTTCGACATCATCTTACCTTTCTCTTTCACCCTCAAAGGAAGGTGGCTTGAGCTTCCTCAACTCTCCTTGCAAACTATCTACCTCTTGTTTCCTTATTTGGTGTCTAACAGGAGAACCTATGGACTGCTTACAAAATATTCTGATGCATAAAACTTTGTTTCTGAGTAAGGAGATGAGTGGTGTCCATGAGCTCTGCTAGCACTTCTGGAATAGCCAACTCTTCCACGATCATTCCTTCTTTCATGGCACATGCCTTCTTCCTCTTGTTTTGAGTTTGATCCCTTCTTTGTTTGTCTCTGCAACTGATCTAAGCTCTACAACACTCAAGAATTTATCTGACTTTTCTCTCTCATCAGTCTCTCGTTGTTTTCTTTGTAGCTCTACACTTCCATCTTCAGTCTTCTTACTATTTCTATCAACGTTTCCTGCACTCCTTTTCCCTTGCGTCCATTGGACTCTGTCTCTGCATTACCAACTTTGGTATTTTGTCCTTCATCCTCCTTATCATGACTGGAGGCTCCCTCATCTTCTTTCATTTTCTAAATACACATCCTGAGTTGATGTGTTTAAACCCCTTAATTATGCAAAATGTGCAAGTGACCATTTTGTTAGAATTATGCATATGATAAAAAAAATTGCCAAACCATGCTACAAGTCTCTTTCTTTTTTTTTGTTCATGGAGATCATATCCCCATTATTTGAAAATAACAGTGTCTTGCTATCCTTGGCCGACACCAAATCTCATCCTATGCAGGCGCTTCCTTCAAACCACCTTCCGAGGTGACCATGACTAGAAACCACGGCTAAATCCTTCCTTAGCACTTTTTTGTCTTGAAGATAACCAATTCAGCCCTTAGCTCTCCTTCCCTCAACTCTCAATCTACATATGACCATGACCATGACCCTGCACTTAGCTGAAAAAGCACTTGTCTAGAGCTCCGGGACTTCGAAACTTTCAACCAGGACTGGATCAACGGTCCTTGTCTTCTTTCAAAATCAACGATCGAGATCCACTTGGGGACTCTGCGCTTCAGGAGTCTCAACCTTCCTCGCTTGCTTCCTCCCTGAACGCTTTTACCAGGAGTTCATGATATGCCGATGGGTTCCCTCCCACATATCAGTGACTATGAATCACTTCGGCTCTTCGGGCTTCGAAAGTTTCAAAATTTCCTCTTTCACTTTCTCTCGAAGTTCTTTCACCCGAAGTTGATGATCCTTCAACGTGTGCCTTCTGGAATCAATGGTCAAGATGTACTCTGGCCTTCGGGAGTTTTTGATTGAACGCAACCTGTCACATCTTTCCCCTCTGGAGTGCCCAGTCTCCGGACTGCATGATCTGTCGCCACGTGGTGAAATAATGGAAGCAGACACATGGCCCAATCAGGTGGGTGACACGTGTCATGTTCTAACTAAATCTTCAATACTCCAAATGCATAAAACTTATTGACACGTGGCACACATCCCATGTGTCCACGCCATCCCAGGTGATGTCTGCAAGCCACGTCACTTTGGGAATTCCAGGATCCACATCACCTCTAGGTGATGTCATCATGCCCCATTACTTCATCTCTTCCAACTTTGGGACTTTGGGAGTTTCCATGCTAGCACACTTCCAATTCTCCCGAACTCTGCATTCCCGAACTAGCCAATCTATCGCCATGTGTTCTCCTGGATCAAACGACTAATATTCACTTCGGGTCTTCACCCAGAGTCCATGGATTTTCACTATGTATCCTCCTTAATATGATGGTTGAGGCTTACTTCGGGCCTTCACCCAAAATCCACAGATTTACACCACGTCTCTTCTAGATCAGATGGACCAGACTCACGTCGGACGATCCAATGCTTTAGATTTACTACGGACGATCTAGTGACTGATATCTATTTCATATAATCAGACGATTGAGATTTACTTCAGCTCTCTGGCTCTCCAGGCTTCAGGAGTTTCAAATCTCAACTGAAAACCTCTCGAACAGATTTATCTAGAGTTACTGATTTGCTGACATGTACCTCTTGGTGATCGATGGTTAGGATCTACTTCAGCTATACAGAGCTTCAATGTTCAAGCCCTAACATGTCACATCACTGCATGCCTTTCAATTTGTGGGGGCACGCATCGATAGTTTGGAGTAACCTTCTTTTTGCCTTGCAATTCTCCTGATGCCGACACGTAACCCCTTGGGGAAACCGTGGTTTGGATTTCGGTCCCTCCTTGAGAAATTATCTCCCGTGCAACTTGGTTCCCCGCAATGCCTCCTGTCCATTGATCTCACTCTCTAATTAGATCTGATGGTTGTGACCTTATCCCTTGCTTCCTTTTCATCAGACGACCCTTGTTCACCTTTCCTCCGATCCAACGATCCCAGATCTCTCCCGATCCTATAGTGGAGATAGCTCTCGAATTCGAAGGGGACAATCACGATCCTTTGAACCCCTTACACGGGTCTCTGACGTTCTATCTCCTACATAGATTCTGCAATTCCAATCCTCCTGAGCTTTTCAACTTCACGGTCAGAGTTTGATCTCAACCACGAGAATCTGACTAATAGACCTGGCCCATACCAGACTGATTCTTCAACCATAAGCTTTGATACCATTCTATAACATCCCTAGCCACCCACAGGCCGGGGAATGCTACCTTCAAGCCCTCCCTTGGACTTCGTTCTCTTACGATACCTTTTTAAAATTTAAGGATGCATAAAAGAAAAGACTTTAATGACATGCACAACAATATTCAGCAAGCATGCATAGTCTAAAGATGCAATTAAACGATAATTAAAAATACAATAGAAATACATTCATATACATGTAAATGATACCATAACAGAGAGAAATTATCTTTATGGAAGATGACACCAACTGGCTGCAGACCAAGGATGTTCCACCCAACCGTAGACACCACTACTCCAAATCTCAACAACAGTATCACCCTTGAGTCAGGGCTATGAATCCACAAGGACGGTTCCATAGTGTACATGGGTTCCCAAACCAGTCAGTTCTCAAGCTCTCATAGGTTTCCCAACACCCACAACAATCCAAGTACCCAGCTCTCTTGTACCCAACCTGTACCACCCCAAGAGAATGGACCTCCACCCTTCTCTACCACACAGTCCCTCTCCTTTATTTTGAGGCCTCCAACACAGCTGGTCCGGAATCTCAAAGATGGAACTCTTAGGACTCACAGTTGTGAGAAAAACGGGCACATGCCAATGCATCTCAGACATGTAGGACCCATGTCATGGCTGGATTGCACCAACAACCATTACAACCAACTATCCCGTGGCTAATTATTCAATAGTTTGGTTCCCTTTCCCAAGCCAAGACGTGGATGATGGATGGATCAATGAATGGGTAAGTGTGTGAGGGAAATGAAGGAACGTATAGGAAATCAACAAACAATCCATCAGTCCAACTGCCCCGTCATACTCGAGGTGGGTTTAAGTAACTTGGTGGAGAATCAAGAACCTCTTGGCCTTCCCCAAGAAGCTCACGTAACCGATCCCCTCCCTTAGGAAAAAATTGTAATTAACATAGGAATACACACTTATCCCCTCAAGCCCCCTCTCTTGTGGAATCATAGTCCCCTATAACTCTAGTCCTTGTCCGTCTAGCAACCAACCATGTATTTATTATTAATAATGATAAAAAAATTACATTTCTTGGGCACACTGGCCTTTTAATAATTGTTTGGGCACTCTGGCCTCTTAACATTATAACAATACATTATTTAAAAATGGGGGTTCAAAACTTGGGGTGTTACAGTAGTCCAACACATAAATGTCTTAGTAGCTTATGGGTACTTGATTTGAAAGACATTCTTGTGGATCTTGGTATTATTTTTTGAGGCATAAGGGTTTGTGCTGTAACAATTGATGAAGCATAACAACAATGACATGTTATTGCAGTGATAGTGAAATATCAGTAACAAGTTGATTGATTCAGTGGTAGTGACAGGTTGTCTACATTTATATTTCTAGGTGGTTGGACGAGGAAAGGAAAGGGGGTTGTATTCTCCTTCCGATTGGTGTCAGAGAATCATGAAGTTGGAGCTTCCTTCAGGTTGGAGCCTAAAAATTAGGGGGTTGTATCCTCATTCCATTTGTAGATGGAAAATAAGAAAGTTGGTGTTTCCTATGAATGTATTTCTTCTAACATATAAGAAAAGCATTCCGTGATTTTCTCTTAGATTAGGTTTCCATGTAAAATTATGGTGTACTATGTATTTTTTGTTTCTTATTGTTCATGGTTGATTTATACTGCTGATGATACATTAAATGCTAATGTTGAATTGTTGAATACTGCTCATAAAGTTAAAGAATACACATTGTGGTTAAAAGTGGTAATAAATACTCATATTGATTCACCCCTTCCCTCTCATTATTCCAACAATTGATATCAGAGAAGGTCCTTGAAGAAATAGTTTAACCACTAGAAGGAGATCATGTAATACGCTAAGATTGGAGCACCAAGGTTTGATGGAAAAAATATTCCTTTTTAAAGGATGGATACCTTTTTATAGGCACATGGATTTGATGCTTGGCAGTTAATAGTAAATGGACACGCAACACCAAACACTCCTCCAACTAAAAAGGATGGAAAGAAACTCAATGAAAACAACTCAAAGGCTAACGACACCATTTTGAGTAGTCTGAACAATTCAAAATTTGTCAAAGTTATACATTGCAAGACCACAAAGGATATTTGGGATAAACTTCAAAATATTTACGAAGGAGATACCAAAGTCAAGGGAGATAAGCTTCAAACCCTTAGAGCCAATTTTGAACAAATGAAGATGAAGAAATTGCACTATGCTTTCTGCGAGTTAACGAAACAATGAACACTATTAAAGGAATGGGAGAAGAAGTCAATGAGTTATGATCCTAAGATATCATCCCTGGAAGAAAGAATAGATCTTAAGAGTTTGAGCATGGACGAGCTACATGGAATATTCACAGATTATGAAATGAGGACAGAACAAGAGAACCTGGTAATGAAGGAAGCAACGTTCAAAGCATCCAAGGAGATGAATAAATAAAACAAGCACAAGTCAAAACCAAATTGCAGCTACATCGATGATTCAAAAGAAGATGCAGAAGTGGCAAGCTTCGTAAGGAAATTAAAAAGAGGAACCGAAAAATACAAAGGTATTCTTCCATTGAAATGCTTTAATTGTGATGGTATTAGTCATTTTTCTTCTAAATTTCCTTATACTAAGAATAAAGGTAACGATGAAGAAGAATATCCTAAGAGGAAAACTAAAAATCAAAAGGGAGACAAGAGAAAAAACAAAAAGAAATTCTTTAAGAAACATTTATATTCAAAGGAAGACAACTCTTCATCAGATGAATATGATTATAGTGATAATGATTATAAAAGAGTACTATTCATGGCAGTAGAATATGATGAAGAAGATTCTGAATATTTCAAAGAAGACGACGAAGTTGATCTCAAAGAAGAATTAATCAGTGCCTTAAAAGAACTAGGGAAAGAAAGAAAGAAAATCAAGTCACTCAAGGCAGATTTAAAGACAAAAGAAGGATCTCAAAATTCCAATTCAGAATAAATCAAGTAGATAATCACGAAGTTAAATATCCAGGTAGAAGAAGACAAAAGTATTGAATAAAAAATCATAAAACCATTAGAATAAGAAGAGGATTGAAAGCTTCGATGCAGAAATAGTTGCCGTAAGAAAAGATCTTCAGAAGAAATATGTGAAACATAATAGCAACAAAATATTGGATGAGCTCATTAGCAGTCAAAGGCCATACTATGATAGCTCCACGCTAGGATACAACTAGATGTAGACTGAGAAAGGCTCAAGCTCCAAGACAACATAATAAGAAGTAGAACAAAACACCTATGTTGAAATAGTCAGAGGTACTCAAGAATAAAATCACAAAGGAACTGGACCACCAAGAAGATTCAAAAAAAAAAAAAAACAATCAACAACATCTCAGGAAGAAGAAGGCTTCATAAGAGAAACACCATTTAGAAGACCCCCTACATCCAGCTATCAAACTATTTTTCTTGGTTTATGTTATTCTTGTAACAATTTTGGTCATCAAGTTGCAAACTATAAAGCCTATTCCAAGAAAAAAAACAACTATGAAGGTTATTCAATCAATAGTTATCCTAAAAATTCACATGAAGCACAAAATGTAAATCACAACAATTTTGGTTCACTAAGTAATGAAATAGAATGCTACAAGTGCAACAATTTTGGACACATGGACAAAGATTGTACACTGATTGTTCCTCCAAAGGAACCAAAGCATAATAGAAACAATCATAAACACGAACCACAAAGGATATGGAGAAGAAAGCAAGATCAATTCAACATTGAAGAATGCTCTCTTGGTCTACAAGCACAACACAAGAAAAGTGGGTGGTATGTTGACAACGGGTTTTTGAAGCATATGAAAGGTGACAAGAAAACGTTTCTAATCCTGAAGAAGGAACGAGATGGATCGGTTTCATTTGGAAATGATAACTCAACCATAATAATAGGTAGAGGCATAGTCAATCTTGGAAGCAAAGATGCCAAGGCAGAAAATGTTCTACTTGTCTAATATATGAAGCACAATCTTTTAAGTGTCAGTCAAATGCGTGATCAAGGACACACACTTTTGTTTGACTTAGAAAAATGTGAAATAAGTAAAGAAGGATCAAGAAAATTGGTGGCTACATCTAAAATAAACTCAAACAACATATACATTCTGAATGAGATTGGAAAGGAAAAATGTTGTTTAGGAAAGGAAAATGAAAGTTGGATCTAGCACATAAGGATGGGTCACATAAACTTTGATAACCTTGTCAAAATCAGTAGAAAGGAAGTAGTGAAATAAATTCCTGAGATCTCAAAGCCAAAAAATTTTGTATGTAAGCATTGTCTACAAATAAAAAAAACCAGGACCAAGTTCAAATCAAAAGAGTACTTCACGAAAAAACCATTGGATATTGTACACACTGATATATGTGGACCTATAAGAACGAAGGGATCAAATGGAGAACAATACTTTATGCTACTATTTTATGACTACACAAGAATGAATACAATTTTCTTTCTCAAGAATAAGTCATAGACATTTGAACAGTTCAATATATACAAAGAGATGGTTGAGACCAAGATGGATTTTAAAATCAAGTGTTTGAGATCAGACAATGGAGGAGAGTTTACATCAAAGGAATTCAAGGGTTTCTGTGGAAAACATGGAATAAAGAGATAGTTTTTGAAAAATAGGACACCTTAGTAAAATGGAGTGGTCGAAAGGAAGAACAAAATAGTACATGAAATGTCCAGAATCATGTTGAAATATTCCAAGTTGAGTGACATCTTTTGGGCATAATAAGTTCATACAACAATATACATCCTAAATAGAGGAATGCTCAGAAGCAACAGTGATAATACTCCCTATGAGTTATGTAAAGGAAGACCGACAAATGTAAATCATTTCAGAGTATTTGGAAGCAAATGTTATATCAAAAGAGAAGATGGCGGGCTTGGAAAATTTGACTCTTGAGTTGACAAAGGAATACTAGTTGGGTATTCAAGAAAAAACAAAGAATATAAAATTTTCAGTCCAAGAATCAACAAAATTGTGGAAAGCATCAATGTAATGATTGATGAGACAGATATTATGGAAGGAAAAATAAAGAATCAAAGACTAAGTAGAACATGATGATGAGGACGATCTGAAAGAAAAAGTAGATGGAGACGTAGAAGATGAAAAGCAGCTAGAAGAAGAACAAGAGGAAGATGAGAAACATATACCTCCTAAGACACCTAGTCGACGAGTACAAAAAAAACATCCACCAAAACAAATTATTGGGAATAAATATGTAGGAGTAGAAACCCAAAGAAGAATAATTTCACTAGAATAACAACACCTAGCATTGTTATATACAACTGAACCGAGCATTTTTTAAGAGGACAACAAGGATGAACACTGGATCAAGGATATGGATGAAGAATTGGATCAGATAGAGAAGAATGACACATGGGAAATGGCTCCTATACCGAAAGAAAAGAACATGATTGGCACAAAATGGGTATTTCATAACAAGTTGAATGAGAATATATAGGTAACTAGAAATAAAGCAAGGATAGTATGAAAATGATATGACCAGGTTGAGGGAATAGACTTCGAAAACATTTTTTCCCCGGTTTTTAGAATATAAGCAATTAGATTAATCTTGGCTTACGCGTTTTCAAAGAAGATCAACGTATATCATAGGGACATGAAATCAACCTTCCTAAATGGAGAGTTAGAAGAAGAGGTTTACATTGAGTAGCCAGAAGGATTTCAGTTTTCAGAAAGGGAATATTATGTTTGGAGGTTGAAGAAAGCACTGTATGGTCTCAAGCAAGCTCCAAAGCATGGTACTCAAGGTTGGACAGGTATTTATAGAATAAAGGTTTCAGGAAAGGCAATGAAGATAATAATATCTATATAATGGTAGATTAAGATTGACTTCTTTTCACACTTTCATATATTAACTAAATCAAATTAATAAGATATATGCAACTCAATTAATTATTCACAAACATGTGTAACACAAACTGTATGAAGTAGATAAAATATCTTTCTTTTATTTATTTAACTTGAATGAATACAAATAAAACCAATCCTTTAATATCATCAACTTCAACTGAATATGAGAGATCCAACTCTCTCATACAAGACCCAGCTTGTAGTTCTCAGATCCAACTGAGAAATGAGGAATCCAACCCTCATAATAAGACCCAACTTGCTTCTCTCAGATCCAACTGATATGTGAGGAATCCAACCCTCATAATAAGACTCAACTTGTAAACAAGCACCAACATGATAGAACGAACTTCCATTCAATCCATTATTATTATTATTATTATTATATATATATATATATATATATATATATAACACCAAGACACCCTAATATTCACCACTACTTCTGGTTTATAGAGTATTTAAATAGGTATAGGATTGAATCATTATGTCTTTTTACATGAACCATTGCATCTCTTCATTTAATTTAACATAGATAATATTCTCCTTTTATTCATTAATTTATCGTGTAAGTTTCTCAATTAATTAGAAGATTAATATTGATTCAAATTTCATCTACATGAGTTGATCACAAGTATGGATCAAATCCTTATAACGTTCTCATGCTTCTGCTTCATCCCTAGTTCTTCAATAGAATATATTAGATCTTTTACTAGATCTCTGTACTGTTATGATGTTAATATCGTCAAATTACTTCACAGGCCCCTAACTATTCATATAAATCAAATTCTGCAAAGGATCTTTCTTCGACCCACTTCCCTTAGTGACCATGGGCTCAAAACCACGGACTTAGCTATTTCAAATGTTGTTCTGTTAGCACTTTTCTCCTTCCACCATTATTCTTCTACATGAGACCATATTCAAATGTCCAAGTGATTATTTACTTCTACTCCATTTACACTCCTTATTATCTTTTTTGCCTTATCACGTGACCGATGTTGGAGCTAGGTTCTCCAGTACTTCGGCCTTCGGGATTCTGACCTTTTCAATCCTTGTATTCTTCCAGATTTGTTACCTTCCGGAGTGGTTACATATCATGCTAGCTAATCCAATGGCTAGCATTACTCCCAAAGTTCTCATATTGATGGTCTGGTCTAATCCTTTCACATTTGTTGAAGTTTGTTTTTTAGATGATGGAAGACTCTGACTTAATATTTAGTTGAGGTGGACGGTTTTCATCTACCTCGGAACTTCGAAGATTCGTGACTCCGAGACTCTAGGTTACTATAACTCTGAAGTAGTTCAGTTCCTTCAGAGGTTTACCTACCGAATAGGTCATAAAACTACGGTGACCTCTTGATGTAGTTTAACACCTTACACTATTCTTCCATTATTTTCAATCAGCGGTCGAGAATTCTCCCGAATTAGATCAACGATTAATGTTGCTTCGTGATTTCGGCCTTCAACGATTAGATGATAACATAAGCTTGGATATCCCTGAAGTTAGTCACCTCGGAGTGACGTGGCTTGCTAACGTCACTCAATATGACGTGGACCCTAATTATATGTGCCATTTGTCACCCTGATTCATGACTTTCAAGGTCCTTATGTGCCACATCAACCTTGACATTTGTTACCACCTGATTGGGCCATGTGTCATCTTTGTTTCCTGCCACATGTCACCATCCTAGATCATGGATTTCCACTTTTTGGCTTCGATACTTTGTGGCTCCAAGAATTTTTCACTTTTATATCAACCTTCGATCATCATCGAAGTGCCGAATATGTTTTTCCACCATTTTATCTTTCCTTGTCTTGATCTGACGACCTATGTTTACTTCGAGACTTCATTCCTTTGGCCCTTATTATCCTATCCTTCCATTACTTCATTCAACGATCAAGAATGGTCACGAAATGGCTCAACAATTAGCATTACTTCCGGACTTCAGGGTTTCAAGGCTTACCCTATCCTTCCATTTTATTTCGATAAATAGTCGATGGGATTTCCCAACTCTTCCTTTGATCCGACGATCGATGGGATTTTGTGACTTTAGAGCTTCGTCCTTCGGGTATTCCTACACGATTCAAACTTATTTTCGTCAGAGTGGTCAACACCGGAGTTGACCACCATTGGACTCTCCTATTCTCATCCAACAGTCACCATGCATTGCCTAGATATGATGGCCCTCATTCACTTCGGTACTTTGAGGCTCTGACCTTCAGGTATTATTGGTTTTTCAGAACTTCTTATCGTCAGAGTGGTCAGTGCCAAATTTGACCACCTTATTTCCTTTTGTACGATCTAACAGTTCAATATTTCCATTCCATATCGACGGTCAAAATTTAATTCTAAATTAAATCTTGATATAACAGGTGAGAACTCATTCGAAGCTCCTTCCTAATTGACGACTGACATTTATTTCATGACTTTGGGATTTCGTGGATTCTTCCTTGTCTCTATTAATCTCCGAAGTGGTGAAGTTCCAAAAATTATGCTATCCTTCCACTTGGTTTCGATCAATGGTTGAGATTTTGAACGAATGTAACAAAGTTTCCTCATAGTTCTGAGGGTGTTTCGTGCTCTTCTTTCTGATCTGTTCATCGTTATTTCTATTGATATTTTAATAACTGTTTGTGAATTCTTTTATGCCTTGATATTTATTCGTTAACCCTCCCAAACTCTTAATTCCTTGTGATTCGTTACTCTGTATGTGGATTCTATGCATGCTACGTTTCTTGAGCTTTAAGAACATAGGATATATGTCGATCCTATAGTGATCAACACTGATCATGAATTTCTTCTTCCCCAAGGCGATCTTCCTTTTTCTTTGATTACTGTATATGTTTGACTCATGTTTATATCAATGACAACACACAATCAATAATGCCAACAATCTCTCCCTTTGGCATTGAGGGAAAAATATATGTAAAACCAATACTTTTTGCTCCCTCTATCATTGATCTCATTTTTTCAGGTTGGAGGATTAAACCAAATACTGATACCAAATTTGTTTTATTATTTTTCTCTCCCTTTGACATCAATGACAAAGAGTTAAAATTTTACTTCTTTTCTCCCCCCTGTGAATGTGGCAGCTGTTATCTCAATCTCTTGGGATTTTGTGTTCAGATAGGTAGTATTATTGATACAAATTTTTTGTAGTGATCAATTCTTTTAAACCTAATCCAATGACTTCCTCATTTGACGACCAAATTAAAGACTCCCCTTGAGTTTTTACTATTTCATAGGGTTTTACTGTCTTCTCTTTTGTCTTGAAGGACAAGGTTGTGAATCTTACTAATATTCTTGATCTATTTATTTATTCTCATTGATATTCTGATCTTTCACAAGAACACCATTGATTGATACCAATTAATTTAATTTCCATTCTTCAACCTATTTAATATCTTATTCACAGTCCTTCGACTATGCAAAAACCAACTTAAACTTCTATCCCTTAGAAATAAGATTGAATTGGTCCTTTCATGTATTGTTTGTTAAGTCCTCTTCATACTTTTTTCATTATTTTGGAAATTCCTCATTGGGTTTAGATCATACCATCCTTTAGTAGTATTTTGTAGTAATTACACCAAATCATGTTGTAAAATCCTTCCTCCCTTTTATTCATATTTTCTGTTGAGGGGAAATTTAGTGGTTCATGAAAATAACATTGGAAAATTTCCAATATTTTCATTGCTCAATTCTTCTGGTTGATATGCTATTGAAGATTCATCATTATCATCATTGTTCAGTGTAAGTGAAGCTTCTTCATTTTCTTTTATGGGATTTTCTATTTGCATTTTTCTTTTATTGGTTAGTGTACTCTTGATTTGCATGATATCGTCAAGATCTGCTATTGTGTCATATTCTTCTTTAGGAAATCTCCTTTCCCGAGTTTGATCCATTTCATGTTCAAATATATGAATTTCAAATTCCTTATTAGGAACTTCACCCATTATTTTCTTGTTATCAATTTCTTCATTTTTAGATGCCAGATCATCTTTCTTGCTTTCTATTTTAGATTTTCTTCTCCATAAATTTTCATCAGATATTTTGTTTGTTGGATATTTATTTTCTAAGTTTGTCCTTTGAGTTTTGTCATTTGTTCTTTTCTTCCAACCTTCATTATATTTTCTTCTTGACTTGTATGAATTATTTCTCATGGATTGACTTCTTGATTTTCTGTAGTTTTGGGATTTGTGACCAAACCAATCACATTTGTAACATCTCATTGTATGATTTTTTTTTCTCTATGGCCAACATAATTGCATATCCAACATCTCATTAAGTTATTGGACCTTCTTGAATTTTTGTTTTCAAGAATCTTGCATTCCAATGCTTTGTGAACAAAGTTATTACAAGAAAAGCAATAACCATTGAAGGTGTTTCCATACTTGAGTCTGTTGTGACATGAGAAGTATGTCTTTTGATACATTTCATGTTTTTTACTTTTATAGCTTCCTTCCTCAACAAATTTCATGGTTTGTTTTAGTTTTGTGACTGTACCTTTTTCTTTTGAGGAGTATGATCCTTTATCATGTTTTTGAATGGTGCTCCATTTTCCACCTTCCTCTTTCTTATTTTATCCAAGACTGGTTTTGTCATCAGTTAGTATTTGACTGTTCCAGATCCTATCTAGGATAACTGAGATATTATGGAATTTGACAGTTTCTTTTGTCTTTTCATTCTTCTTTTTGAGGTTGATTATTTCCATTTCCAACATGTGACATGTTTCTTCCTTTTTAGTCAACTGAATCTTCAAGGATTCTTCTTTTTCTTAGCTCCTTCAAGTTGCGTCTTTAGATTGATGACCATTTATTTTGTATCATCTAAGACTTATGTGCAGGTATTATTTTTTCCATATGTCTTTAACTCTTCTATATCTTTTGTTAGATCAACAACTTCATTCTTCAATCTTTTGATTTCTTCCTTGTTTTCTATCTGAAACCTTTTGAGGTTGATGGCTTCCAATTCCAACCTATGGCATGATTCTTCCTTTTTAGTTAATTGGATCTTATGTGCTTCTTAATTTTTCTTAGCTTCTTCAATTTGTGTCATTAGAGTTGCATTAGTACTTTCATTTATCTTTTTGACGTTAATAATTTCCATTCCAACATGTGACATGATTCTTCTCTTTTAGTTAATTGGATATTCTTGGTTTCTTCATTTTTCTTAGCTTCTTCAAGTTGATTTTTTAGATAGATGACCATTTATTTTTTCTCTTCTAGTACTTCTTTTATTTTATTTTCATGTGTCTTCAATTCTTCCATTTCTTTTGTTAGATTAGCAACTTCGGTCTTCAATATTTTGATGTCTTCTTCGTTTTCTTCTAGATGAATCTTTTGTTCATGCTCTTCATGGTTATATTGATCTCACTGTTGTAGTAGAAATATATATTTATTTTGAAGATCCTCTAACTTTTCAAAAGTGAACATAACTGTGTATTCAAGTTGGTCAAGAACATCCTTACTAACTTCAATTTATAGACCATTTCCTAGTTCCATACTAATCACTTCAAATGTAGTTATAACATTAGTCTTAAAATCTAATAGTTTTTCTTTAGTGAATACTGAAGTATTAATCAATTCCTTGATGTATTAGTCTTATTTGTTGATGATTGGGGTTTTCATCAATTCTTTGATGGAATTGTCCTCTTCTATTTTTTTTTCTTTATTCTTATCAGAATTCTTTTTATTTGTATTTTGTTCTTCAATCTTATTTGATTTCTCCATTTCTTTGTTTTGTTCTTTAATCTGATTCGATTTTTCTGTTTCTTTGTTTAGTTCTATAAATTGATTGGAATTATCCATTTCTTTGTTTTGTTATTTATTTTGATAAGAATTCTCCAACTGGAGCCATAGTACTTTATCAGAGGTGTAGTGTCCCATCTTTTCTTTGACTTGGTGTGACGGTCCATTCTGGATTTCCTTTAATGCTATTGAATTGTTTTTCTTTGTTTCTTTTGCAGTTTTGGATTTGTTCTTTGAGGTAGTTGAGTACCAAGGTTTATATACTATTGTGTCCCAAACACCAAATCCTCTTGACTTCAGATACCATTTCATTCTTTACCTCCATGAAGAGTATTTTTTTCCATCAAATAAGGGTGCTTCATTTGTGGAGAGAACCATTTGTCCACCCATTTCTTCTGAATCTACCTTCCATTGTTTAAACTATGCTAAAGGAACCTTCTTCGATACCAATTGTTGAAACACACACTGACACTGA
>ML791326.1:221470-232294 GCA_009831015.1 Picea engelmannii
TACTTCTTTTCACACCTTCATATATTAACTGAATTAATTGAATAATATATATGGAGCTCAATTAATTATTCAAAAACATGTGTAACACAAACTGTATGAAGTAGATAAAATATTTTTCTTTTATTTATTTAACTTGAATGAATACAAATAAAACCAATCCTTTAATATCTTCAACTTCAACTGAATATGAGAGAGAAAACTCTCTGATAGAAGACCCAACTTGTAGTTCTCATATCCAATTGATAAATGAGGAATCCAACCCTTATAACAAGACCCAACTTGCTCATCTCATATCCAACTGAGATGTGAGGAATCCAACCCTCATAACAAGACTCAACTTATAAACATGAATTAACCTGATAGAATGAACTTCCATTCAATCCATTATATATATATACCCTAAGATTCACCACTACTTCTGGATTATATAGTATTTCAATATGTATAGGATTGAACCATTATTTCTTTTGACATGAACCATTACATCTTTTCATTTAATTTAACATAGATAATATTCTCCTTTTATTCATTAATTTATCGTGTAAGTTTCTCAATTAATTAAAAGATTAATATTGATTCGAATTTCGTCTACATGAGCTAATCACAAGTATGGATTGACTCCTTATAAATTTCTCATGCTTCTGCTGCATCCCTAGTTCTTCAATAGATCATATTCGAGATTTTACTAGCTCTCTATATTATTATGGTGTTAATATTGTCAAATTACTTCACAGACCCCTAGTTATTCATAGAAAACAAATTCTGCAAATGCGCTTTCTTCAACCCACTTCCCTTTGTGACCAGGTGCTCAAAACCATGGGCTTAGATATTTCAAATGTTGTTCTTCTAGCGATTTTCTCCTTCTTCCCTTATTCTTCTACATGAGACCTTATTCAAATGTCTAAGGGATTATTTACTTCTAGACCCTTTACACTCCTTATTATCTTTTTTACCTTATCACGTGACCGATGTTGGAGCCAGGTTCTCCAGTACTTCGGCCTTCGAGATGCTTACCTTTTCAATCCTTGTATTCTTCTGGAGTTGTTACCTTCCATAGTGGTTAGATTTCATGCTAGATAATACAATGGATAGCATTACTCCCAAAGTTCTCATATTGAAGGTCTGGTCTAATCCTTGTGAATTCATTGAACTTTGTCTTTTAGATTATCGATGACTCTAACTTAATCTTTAGTCAAGGTGGATGGTTGCAATATACTACAGAATTTAAAATATTTGTGACTCTAGGACTCCGGGTTACTAGAACTCTGAAGTAGTTCAATTCATCTGGAGGTTTACCTACCAAATAAGTCATAAAATGATGGTGACCTCTTATTGTCAGTTAACACCTCATGCTTACTCTATTCTTCCCCTATGTTTGTTCAATGGTTGATAATGCTCTTGAATTAGATCAATGATTAATGTTACTTCATGATTCCGACCTTCGACAATTAGTTGATAACAAAGGCTTGGATATGCCCAAAGTTAATCATCCTGGAGTGACATGGCTTGATGACGTCACTCAAGATGACATGGAACCTAATTCTATGTGCCATGTGTCACCCTGGTTCTTGACTTTCAAG
This sequence comes from Picea engelmannii, assembly GCA_009831015.1. Classification (NCBI taxonomy): domain Eukaryota; kingdom Viridiplantae; phylum Streptophyta; class Pinopsida; order Pinales; family Pinaceae; genus Picea; species Picea engelmannii. The sequence goes on from ML791326.1 coordinate 223,051, forward strand.
GCCCTTATGTGCCACATCAACCTTGAAATTTTTTACCACCTGATTGGGCCACGTGTCATCTTTGTCTCCTGAGACATGTCTCCCTCCTGGATCATGGATTTTCACTTCGTGGCTTCAGTAATTCATGGCTCTAGGAGTTTTTCACTTTTATATCAACCTTCAATCATCTACAAAGTGTCAAATATGTTTTTCCACCATTTGATCTTTCCTTTTCTTGATCTGGCGAGCTCTGTTTACTTCGAGATTTCGTTTATTTGGCCCCACTTATCTGATCCTTCCGCTACTTCATCCAATGGTCAAGAATGGTCCCGAAATGGACCAAAAATTAGCGTTACTTCCATACTTCAAGATTTCAAGGCTTACCCTATCCTTCCACTTTATGTCGATCAATGGTCGATGAGATTTCCCAACTCTTCCTTTGATTCGATGGTCGACAGGAGTTTGTGACTTCCGAGCTTTGGCCTTTGGGTATTCCTACATGATTTAGACTTATTTTTGTCGGATAGGTCAGCACTAGAGTTGACCACCATTGGAATCACCTATCCTCATCCAATGGTCACCATGCATTGCCTAGATCTGATGGCCCTCATTCAACTCAGGACTTCAGGGCTCCAACTTTCGGGTATTCTTGGTTTTTATGAACTTCTTATTGTCAGAGTGGTCATCGCCAAAGTTGATGACCTTCTTTCCTTTAGTAAGATATGATGGTTCAACATTTCCATTCCAGATCGACGATGAAAATTTAATTCTAAATTAAATATTGATCTAACAACTGAAAACTCATCCAAAGCCCCTTCCTGATCGATGGTTGGAATTTATTTGATGACATCAGGATTTCGTGGATTCTTCCTTGTCTCCAGTAATCTATAAAGTGGATAAGTGGCAATGTGCCAAAAATTATGCTATCCTTCCACTTGGGTTTTATCAACAATTGAGATTTCGACCAACTGTAACATATTTTCTCACAGTTCCAAGGGTGTTCAATGCTCTTCTTTCTGATCTGTTCATCGATATTTCTCCTGAGATTTTAATAGTTGTTTTTTCATTATTTTATGAACTGATATTTAGTCGCTAACCCTCATGAGCTCTTAATTCCTTGTGCTTTGTTACTCAATATGTGGATTCTCTGCATGCTAATTTTCCCAAGATCTAGGAACATAGGATCACTGTTGATCCTTTCTTGATCAACATTGATCACAAAATGCTTCTTCCCCAAGGTGATATTCCTTTTTCTATGATTACTATATATGTTTGACTCATGTTTCCATCAATGGCAACACACAATCAATCATGCCAACATTTTCTTGGTGAGTTGACATTTTTTTGGGACTTCGGATATATTAGTGTGATACAAGTATATTTATTTCTTAGACCAAGTATATCAAAGAAATGATAAAAAAAATTGGAATGGAAGATTGTAAGTCCATAATTACTCTTATGCAAACTAGTTGCAAGTTGAGCAAAGAATATGAATCCAAGGATGTAGATTAGAGACTCTACAGATCAATGACTGGAAGCTTACTCTATGTGACATCATCAAGACTAGATGTGATGAAAGCAATTGGAAATGTAGCAATATTTCAAGAAGAACCAAAGGAAACACATGTTATGGAAGAAAAGAGAATATTTGGATATCTCAAAGCACTAAAAGACTATGGATTATGGTATCCAAAAGGAAATGAACTATCTCTAGTTTCTTCTACAAATGCAGATTGGGCTGGAAGCATTGATGACAAAATAAGTACAGGTGGAGAAGATTTCTATTTGGGTGAGTGTCTGGTATCTTGGTTAAGCAAAACGTAGTCATAAATATCATTGTCTACAACATAAGCATAATATATTGCAACAACAACATGTTGTACTAAGGTCCTCTGGATGAAACAAACTTTGCAGGATATATAGGTGGACTATGATGAGTCCATTCTAATACATTGTGATAAAACCAATGATATTAGTATCTCAAAGAATCCAGTGATGCATTCCAAGATGAAACACATTCCGATCAAGTATCACTTTCTATGGGAATAAGCTACAAAGAAGAACATCAAGCTAGAGTACATTGGGAAAAAAAAGAAAATTGCAAATATCTTCACTAAACCTCTTCCGAGGGAGACTTTTGAGTATCTTTGACAGAGACTTGGAGTAGTTTCTGCACCACAGTGAACTTCNAACAATAGGATAGGGGGAGAGAAGAAGTAAACATGAAAATTCATGAAGACTTGGAGTCAAGAAATTTTATTTCTTTTCATATATGTCAATGATTTACACGAGGAATCACCACGAAGATAAAAATTCAGCATAACGATATGAAGCATGAAGAAATGGGGAGAAGCCCCAAAAGGAGAGCTCGAATAGGGGGATAATCCCCAAGGAGATTTTAGACAGTGGGAGTAGCCTCAAGGAAAGTTAACCTTTTCCATTTATGTCAAAGGAGGAGAGAATGAGAAGATGCATAGAAACAAAGAGAAAGATCATAGGTACCAAGATAGAGTGAGCGATGATCACAGGGGGAGCATAAGAATGCACATATGTGTTCCCATTATTTCAGTGTTGAGGTATTGCATCAGAGTGTTTCCATCAATACCAAAAGGGGAGATTTTTGAAAGATTGGTTGTCATTGATGTCAACCCTTGAAGAAGTCAGGAAGCCCTTAAGGTATGGTTATGGAACCCACAGTTGATCGAGGAAAAAGGAAATGAAGGAAAATGTAAACACAGGTAACTCATTCATGGATGAACAATATGTTTCATTTCATTTCCAATGATATGTGGTATGCCATGTGGTTCCTTATGGTTGAGTAGTTATGGCCTTGTAAAGTCAGAGGACCTCGAAGAATGATCTAGAAGCCCCTAGAAGGTCACAAATAAGTTATGGGTCATTTATTAAAGGTAAAGTAGTTGCAACAAGAATTTAACTAAGGGTAAAGTGGTTGCAACAAGAGAGTGTGGGTTAGCCCTAAAATAAGTAAAAGGGGTAAAACAATTACAAGTTATCCCCTAAAGGAAGTCACTTGGAAATTATAAATAAGACTTCAAGAGACTCTTATTAATACCTATTGAGAACACTGAATATCTATGTTGTAAAGTGTTATGGGAAGGTACAATTGATAGATCTAAAGCAGTGAGTCCAAGGCAGGGAATTTCAGTGAAGAGATAATTTGCAGGAGCTGAAGGGATGAAGTTGAGCAAACTGTTCTAGGGTTTTCCTCAGATTATCTGTGAATTTCATTGAAGGAAGTGCCCAAAACTCCACGAGTTACAGACTTAGAGAAGCGTGGACATACACAAGGTTTAGTGAAGAAAAATGTGGATGCACATAGAAGCATAGTTATCCATGATTTAGAGTGAAGGTAGAGCGTGGACATCCACAAGCCATAGTAGAAAAAAGTGCAGATATCCGTGAGTTTACAAAGCACAAGGTGTGAATCTGTTGAGAAAAATGAAGTTCAGAAGATCAAATACATTAGATCAACCAAAATTTGAGAGGTATGGTTTACTGTGTATATTAGGGTTTATATTATGCAGTAGTCCAACACATTATTGTCTTAGTAGCTCATGAGTATTTGATTTGAAATACATTCTCGTGGATCTTGTTATGAGGGTTTGAGGCATAAGGGTTTGAATTGTAACAGTTGATGAAGCATAAAAACAATGATAGGTTATGGTAGTGACAGTGATAGATCAGTAACATTTTGATTGATTCAGTGCTAGTGACAAGTTGTCGACATTTATATTTATGGGTGGTTGGATGGAGAAAGGAAAGGGGGTTGTAGCCTCCTTCTAGTTGGTGTTGGACAATCAGGGAGTTGGAGCTTCTTTCAGGTTGGAGCCTGAAAATCAGGGGGTTGTAGCCTCCTTCCATTTGTAGATGGAAAATATAGAAGATGGTGCTTCCTATGAATGTATTTCTTTTAACATATAAGAAAATAATTCCGTGGTTTTCTCCCACATTGGGTTTCCATGTAAAATTCTAGTGTACTATGTATTTGTGGTTGCTTATTGTTCATGGTTGATTATACTACTGATGATACATTAAATACTAATCTTAAATTGTTGAATACTACTCATAAAGTTAAAGAATACATATTTTGGCTAAAAGTGGTAAAAAAGTACTCATACTGATTCACCCTGCGCCCCTTCTTAGTATTCCAACAACACACACACATTACACAAATATTTTACCTTGGAAGCCCAAACCGAGAAAACCAACAACTTTCTTAGATACACACATACAATTCTTTATTCATCATATGTATTCATTATTTATAATACAATATATATAGGATCCTATGGCATCTAAAATCCCTAATATTTTGAATTGGTTTAGTGAACAACCTTAATTGTTTAATCAAAATTAGAAAACCATTGGTGAAAACCATGTTCCAAAAAACTGCTAAAAACATAAGCAAAAAACTGCCAATTTTTTTTCCAGGGGCTTTGCTCCCCAACCCTCAAGAAATGGGACTCCTCCCCCCTACAGACTTTGTTAATGAATCTACAACATTATTCAAATTATCCACCTTCTTATATTCAACCATGTCTCTCGCAAAGTGATATTGAACATGAATATGCTTTTTATTTGAATGATAAGATACATTATTTGCTAGGAATATGGTACTCTAACTGTCATAATCTGTCCTTAGATCTTGTTGTACCAACCCAATACTTGAAAATAATCTCTGCAACCATAATACTTCCTTTCTTACATGAGTGGATGCCATGTATTAAGCTTCTGTAGTTGAGAGTGCCACTCCATCTTCTTTTTTTCTCGTCCAATTGATTTCTCCTGCAAACAGGTTAAACACATACCCACTTGTAGATATTTTCTTATCCATATCTCCATCCTAGTCTCCATCAACAAAGCCATGTATGTCGAACACTCTATCCAATCCTGGTCTTCCTTGGTAGCACAATCCATAAGTAGTAGTACCACACAAATACCCAAAAACCCTCTTTATTGTTGTCCAATGCTCCTTCCCTAGTTTTGACATACACCTGCTCAAAACTCCCATTGCATGTGCAATTTTCTGTCTAGTACAAAACATTGCATACATAAAAATTCCAACTACACTAGCATATGGAACATGAGACATGTCCTCTTCCTCTTCTTGTGTCTCGAGACACTAATTTTCAAATAACTTTACACCTACAAGAATAGGAAACCTGACCGGTTTACATTCCTTCATATTAAACCTCTGCAATATCATCTCAACATATTTCCTCTGATTAAACTAGAGTTTCATGTTTTCTCAATCACTTTTAATTTCCATGCCCAAAATGAAATTTGTAGCATCAATATCCTTCATGTCAAATTTAGAGGAATATTGAGTTTTCACATCCTCGATAATCTCATTGGTGTTTCCTATTAGAAACATATCATACACATACAATACCAAATACATAAGGCATTCACAAACTATTTTGAAATAAACACAATGATAATATTTTATCCTTTTGAAGCCAAGTCCCAACATATAAGTATCAAATTTTTGATACCACATCCTTGGTTATTGCTTTAACCAATACAAAGAATTTTTCATCTTGCATACAAACTCTTTCTTTCCCTTCATTTCAAATCCTTTTGGATTCTTCATGTATATTTCTTATTTCAAATACCCTTGTAGGAATGTTTTCTTCACATCTATATCTTGTACTTCAAAATGAAAAGAAACAACAACAGATAAAACAAATCTAATATAAGTAGCTAAGAAACATTAGAAATAATTTCACCAAAGTTTATTCCGTCTACATAGGAATAACCTTTTGCTACTAACTAATATTTTTGTTTCTCTACTTAGCCTTCTACATTCAAATTTTTCTTAAACACCCACTTGCTACTAATCAAATTTCTTTTAGTTGGAAACTCCCCTAGATCCTAGGCCTCATTCTTTTTCAACACTGTTGTTTCTTCCACCATGGCATTTTCCATATTTTTCCATACCTATGAATCCACTGCCTCCCTTACAGTTCTATGATCATCATCAATAATAAACAAAAAAATTTGAACAAAAATTAGGTGGATTTTAACTTTTGGTTTCCTTATTTAGAGAACCAATCTCCTCAATACTAGAGTATGAGGCTCTTATTCGTTTTATTCCTATTATTCTACAGAGTCCGATTCATTATCCTTCAATTCAAACTCTATTTTCTATAGTTATTTCTCCTTTGGTAGGACTTCTTGTTTGAAAATATCTTTGATTCCTCTAAATACCACATCTAAACTATACACTACCTTCTTATTTTGTGGGTTCCAAATCTTATAACCTTTCAGACCATCTTTATAGCCAATAAAGATACACTTTTTAGCATTTTTATCCATCTTACTCCTATTTTCATTTGGAATGTGAACATATGCATCACATCCAAATACCATGAGATGTGTAAGAGAGGGTTTCTTAACAATCCATACCTCGTGTGGAGTCTTGTCATCCAACGTCGATGAGGGTGATTAATTGACTAGGAAGCATGCAATATTGATTGCCTCTGCCTAGAATTCGTGTCCTAACCTAACACCACTAAACATGCTCCTTGATTTTTCCATCAACATCCTATACATTATTTCTACAAATCCATTTTATTGAGGTGTGTATGGAGTAGTCTTCTTCCTTTCTATACCACACTTCTTATAAAAATATTCAAATTCATTTTTGTAGAATTCTCCACCATTATCCGTCCTCAACACCTTAATTCTCTTCTTTGTTTGATTCTCCATAAGAGCCTTAAACTCTTTGAATTTGTCAAAGACTTCATATTTATTCTTAAGGAAATAAATACATGTATTCCTTGAGAAATAATCTATAAATTAGAGACAATACACATATTTACCTAGTGATGGAACCACCACATGTATAAAGACATCATTGTGCACCAACTATAAAATTTCCTCTACCATCATAGCACCATAGGAGAATTTTACACGATTCTTCTTCCCATATAATCAATGTTCATAGAAATCAAAATCTAGAGAACAATTGGCCATACCTTCAATCATAACTTTACCATATATTACTCAACGTCACTTCTCTATGATATGCCCTAGTATTTGATGCCACAACATAGTCTTTTCTCTAGAGATTACATGAGTTTTTCTTCTTCATCTCTAGTATCAAGAAAAATGGAACTATTAAACTGGTCACTAATAGTGATTCCCAATAGCTTATACAAATATCCAATTTGAACTTCCGTCAGAAAAACCATTTCCCCTCAAACCATCCTCCAAGTTCCTTTCTCAAACATTATTTTTACCCCTGAATCATCTATTTTTCTTACATAAATGAAATTTCTAGACAATCCTGGAATGTGAAGAACATTGGGGAGTGTTCTAATCCTTCCATCCATGAGCTTAAAATTGACTTTTTCTCATCCTATAGATTTGTTTGTTGATTCATAACCTAAGAAAACATCACACCCATCATACCTTTAATACTCACAAAACCATTCCTTGTGAGGGGTCACATGAAAGGATGCACCTGAGTCGACCAACCATACCTCGTGATCTTAATGTGTGCTTGAAGAAGCCAATTATACATATCCTCCATTTGTTGTAATACCACAATTTTGAGTCTCTGTATTAATAATGCATTTTTGTTTATTTGATGAAAGGTCGGAGTGCTCATAAAGTTGAAAAGGCTAGAGTGCCTATAAATGTAATACTTTGAATATTAATAATAAAACTTCATTGTTGGATACAATAATAACAAGGACATATATAGGGGGATATGATTCCATGAGAGAGAGGGATAAAGGGGCTAAGCATTTTAATTATTTTGTTCACCCATCTTGGTTCCAGTTGGAAAAAAGCGGTTACATGAAATTCTTGGGTAAGGCCATGTGGTTATTTCTTGCATGTAATTATATAAACCCCAATTTTTATTGTTTGGGGGTTCCTCAATCATTGTTATTTGTTGCTCTTTATCTATTTATCATTCTTTGTATTGTTTTGTGCATGGAAAATGAATTATTGGAGGAAAAGATCCATTGTTGGTTGGCTCTAAGTAACTGTTGATTGTTCATGTTGGGATGTTAGTCTCTGTTTCGGTTCATGCTTGCGCACGCACTGACCTTCCTAACCATGGGGTGGTTTAGAACTAGGGTTCATCTAGAGAATGTCCAATAAAACCCCAAAGCACTGATATATCAATCCTTGTCCAAGGACGAGCAAAGTCTCACCCGAGATGAAGATAGGATCACAGAGACCATAAGGTCTTGTGTCGATGATGAAGGATTAAACATTAAACATACTAAATACTGTGAAAATTCCAGGTCCTATCAGCTTGCCTTCTTGTTCTGTCTTTGACCAAGCAAAGGCTTTAAGTTTTCACTGTCTTGTTTTAGTTTTCTGTTGTTTTATAACAACCAACAGTCATGTTTCTTTTGAGCTGATTGTTATGGTTATATTTTCGATTTGGGTGCTCTAGCATGTCGTTTTTGCCATAGGAAATTAGTACATGCAACTCAAATAAATATAACACACCTAATACATCATTTTACTACTGATAATGAACAGATCTAAGAACTAATAGCATGCATTTGTAGACATAGTATTTTTGGTCAACATGACCCTGGACAAAACCCCCCCGGGGAAAACCAGTTTGATAGCTAAATGTATATATGAGGAAAAAAAAGTATAGGTTACAGTAAACACAATAAATGATGGAACTTGATACAATAGCAACTCCAACTGAGTTGATACACAAGCTCCCTCAAGAAGATGCGCCCCTGGATGGTGCGCCCCTCATGTAAACTGCCAGAACCACTGTAAATGCTCCAAAACTCATCTGTGATGCTAGAATGGAAAACCCCTCCACAGGAATGAAGCTCCAGCTGATTTCCTCACTCTACAACTGACCTCACTGAAATCTGATGGCTAGAAATCCTACCAGGAAAGAATAAGTCTGCCAAACTCATGCGCCCTCCTCAACTGTAGAATAGCTCCCATAAAATAATGAAGCAAGCTGCTCCAAGCTGTCCACGAGGAAAGCTAGTAGCCTCCTCCACAAAACCTCATGCATCTGATCTCATCTCCATAGCTTGAGTTCTCCTCCTCTCATGAGCAAAACTCTCCATGAACAAGTGCGCCCTCCTTAGACCCTTTGCGCCCTATTTAGGCAAGAATAGGAAACCTAAGAATCAAGGGTTGAGATCAATCCAAATGAATGGATGAGATCTCACCAATCAACTCTAAATCATAACCCACTTTTGGGTTAAGTTTCCTAAGTCCACTTATGTCTCCAAAATCACCCCAA
>ML791326.1:239720-280068 GCA_009831015.1 Picea engelmannii
TGATGTGTACTTGCAATATGGGTGAATGACATCACAATGGAATGTGTGCCATTTCTAGAGAAAAACCATCAGGAACTTCATTCACACCCACCTGACGTGTACCTAGAACACTCGATGATCTACACCCTCTGTTACTTATTTTCTACCACTTGAGTGATTAAATGACTAGTGTGAAAAGGCATATTATGTCGACTATGATATTGCTAAATATTGTACAACCTATACTAACATTACTATATTAATATGTAAATATAATAAAATATTTAAATGGTGATTGACCCTTGAGGGAAATAGTACACATTCAACCTACTACCAATAATGAGACCTTTGAGTGATTGTCCTTGTAGAGTTTTGAGCTTGGTGTCTCCTACATCAGTGATATAGACTAGAAAAAATGGACCCAACCAACATGTGTGTAGCTTACCCAAATGTTGTAAATATTTTTTGTCATATAAAAAAAATAAGTATTGTGGCTGAAGTATTTTCTGGTGGATATTATGATCATTCCAGGCCTTTTGTCTATCCTTTTTTACCCCTTGACTGAAACCTGGTCGAATCTATCCTTTTGTGGTGTAGTTTCTTTCGACATCTGATAACTTTCGGTTGGTGAAGTATGCTAGATTATCAATATGGGATTCTCATGGTTGGGAGAGGACATTTCTGAATGCAATGGATGAAGCATCGATGTGGACATGGAAGAGCTTAGATCAATACAAAAAAATCAAAATGGGTGTAGTAACTAGCTTTTTCTTTAGGGTATCGAAGGCTTGTTGACATTCTGGCATCCATTTCTATTTAATATCTTTGCACAAAAATATTTCCAAAGGGGTCGCGATATGAACATAGTTCTTGAGGAAGCCTTTATAGTATCTTGTATGTCCTAGGGTTGTGCACATGTCGTGAACTGAAGTAGGGGTCAACATGTCGAAGATGGAGACAATTTTAGGTGGTTCCACGAGTAGGTTGTCTTTACAAATGACATGGCCCAACAATATACCAAAGGGTCTACAAAAGATGTATTTTTTCAAATTCAAAAAGATATGTAGTTGGTGTCATCGATCCAACATTAATCGAAGGACTTGTATGTTCCCTTTTAATAGACTGAACACAGTCCAGTCGTCCAAGTATACCTCAAGGAATTTATGGATAAGCTCCTTGAAAGATGTGACCACTATGTGAGAAAACACTGCGGGGGCATTCTTCAAGCCAAAGGGAATGACTGTATATGTAAAGGATCCCCATTTAGTTGCAAAGTTGGTTTTATCCTGATCTTCCTCTATGATCCAAACTTGATTATATTTATAGAAACCATCTGTGAATGAATAAGCCTCTCTACTGCCAACATTTTCTAGGACTTATTCTGTGAAGGGGGTTGGGAAATGATCATGGACACATGTTGCGTTGAGACTCAATAGATCAACGTATATAAAAAATTCCTCGACAGGGACAATGATCCTGACATCCAAAAATCGATCAATCTCTTTCCTCGCTTTTCTTTGTATTTCAGGTTGAGGTGGTAGGGTCTTCTCTTCACTGTCTTGGCATTAATTTTGACTTGGATCTTCATAGCTCCCAAAGATCCCATAATTTCTTTCATATCAAAAAATCTATGAGGAAATAAGTCCTCATATTCTTTGAGGACATCAACTACCTGAGTGATCATCTCCTTATCCTAGTAATCTCCAATAATGACCATCCTGGGTGCTTCTTCGGTCCCAAAATTTTGATTTTTAGTATTTAGAGGCCCATTATAGTCTAGTGTGGTTGTCTCGACTAAATTTACTTTGAGTGCGCATTCCCCTTATGATTTTGTGATCTGGATGTTGTGTGGGTCTTCATCATCAATATTTTTCGTGTCAACTTTCCAACAGTGTACACATTCTTTTAGTTTAGCCACCAACTGGAGGTATGAGAAAACCACTCTAGGGATGGAGGCCTTAAGCTACCAATGGAAAATTAAGTTTTTGACATGACTGAGGGCCTTGTTGAGAACTGGATTTTTTGTGGTGAACTGAAAGGTCATAAGAGATTGGGAGATCATATGGGTCCACCCACCTATTTTCCTTTAGAGGTCCTCCAAAATGTACCAGCCCTAAGGGACCATATCCAGGGTATGGACAAATTGGTGGACCCATTTGGATTGAGGGATGTTCTTAGCAGTCCAACATCATTCACAGAATGAGATATGTTCCCGACGGTCCTCATTTCCATTATATCAGTTATTTTGGTCAAAGTTGGCGATAACATGGAACCGAAACTTTATAAATTCGATGACCTACTCCCAACTTTGGATAGTTGGGTGGTGGTTCTCCCACCACTGCATAGAACACAATCATCAAACCATGACATCCATGGCCTAAAGTCTCTACTCCATCGGAACAAATTACTCCATTTGAACTAGGAATGTCTCCACTAGCCCAGTACCATCAAACCATGGGGCATTAGAAAGTTCAGATATGATCCATCGCACTACCTTCATTATTCATATGAATCTCCTTTTTGACACCTCATAAATCTTGTTCTACCATCTATCCAGTGCATCCTCAGAATCCATGTCATAATATTTGAAACTCCTCCATCTTAATTCTCCATCTACAGTGGGGTTGACGTAGTCCTCCTTGTGCCCTATGACTTTGTAGATGTTTTGAATAGCTGAAATATGCACATCCTCATCTACAGGATCATTGTAGTGGTCTCTCTCATATGGATCCAACCACTAGTAGGGTGTTAGTTTCGAAGGACAACTGCATCTCATTTAAGTTCAACACCACATTATTTTCAAAGTCCCCATTGACTCCAAACAATGCAGGATAAGGATTAGAATCATCCATTATTTCAATAACTTCAAATTCGGCCTTTGTTTTCACCCCTTAAATATTCACTTCAACCTACTCAAATCAACCTATGGGATAGATATTGTATTGATTGGATAACTAGAGTTGTATGGATGACCAAATCAACTTAGGCTTACCCATTGCTTCCCAATAATTCTTAGGTAAAATGTTCATATTGGATCCCAGATCCAACATGACTCCATCCATCTCATGCCCACTGTTGAGGGGTCTGAGATCCATTTAACTCAACAACATGAACCAAACTAGCTTAAGAGGCCCAATTAGACTCGTAAACGTTTGATGAGTGTTAAGGTTCTCTAGATTTGTGATTTGGCTGGAATTATTGATGGGATTTAATCATGAATGATATATATGTCTTTCTGTGAAGCCTTTCCTTAGGCTATGTAGTTCACTTTTTGGTTCTTTTCTAACATTTGTAAAAAAAAACAAAAGATGGAGCTTAAACTAAATGGCAGAGGGAACTTAATATATATTGGAGAAAGATGGATTTTGGGATAACCTTTATACATTAGCATGCAAAAAAGGAAGATCTAAACTACTTCAAACTAGCAATAATACTATTTTGACTTGTAGATATTCAAAATTGTCTAAGATAAAAGTTACAAAAATAAAATATATACGTGATAAGAAGTTAGTGTAGGAAAAGTAGTTTTTAATGATCTATTTTCAGTCGCATGTTAACACAATTGATTTCTATTCATCAATTAGAATAAAATAACTGTCACAACATTATAAGATAACTTAAATAACAGATACAACAAATCTTACTCAATACAACAACAAATATTGAATTCAAAGATAGAGATAATCCCCTTCGGTCCAATCACATTCACGCCTCAGATGAAATACGTGTCTTTGTTTCTAAACATAACTTCTTAATTAAAATAACTTTCACATAAATAGTTCTCTTACAATATTCTAGAAAAATTGTTTCTCTCCAAAATCATCGACCCTTAAACACAAGGTGAATTCCCTTATTTATAAAAACAACTTAAACTAAAAATAGCTACTAAAGTTGTGTTAAGTCAAGAAAATGACACATGGCATAATTTTATCTATCAGTTCTCTTAAGATCATCTTGTCATTTTACTGAAGTGGAATGTTCCTTTCATACTCCGACCACCTGCAGAAGAGATCTTCGCATGTATTTGCATAAGGGAACATGTGTTGATCCATCAGAGTGGAGAGGACCTCCTTCATCGCAATTTCTCGTTCTTTGTACTTGACTAGTTTGACACTCATGCACTTTAAGATTGCGAGAGATTTAATATGGGGCTCCATGAACTTATTCACTTGGCCCGAGATCATGCTTGAAACCTACGAAATATTTTTTTTCCATAGAAAGTCTTTCTTTGCATGTCTCTTAACTATGTCACGTAAATTGACAAAATCCTCTGGTAGGTCGAATTCTGGAAAGTCGATATCCCTAATTTCTTTGTTGATCTTTTTCCAACTTTTCCCACACTCTTACCATAGTTCGTTCATCTTCCGCCGAGGTTCCTGGACCATGTGTATCCAATATTTAGTTGTCTTCTGTATAGGGGCGATGTTGTTGTCCATCAACACTCAAATTCCATGTTCTTTTGTATCTCTTCCCTTCTATACTTCACTGATGTAGTCAATCCGTTCCAAAGGTTGATGTGCCTTCTCATACCACCGTTGCATGTCTTTGCAGTTTTCTAGCCCCATAAGGGTATCTTCTTGGAAATCAACTATGCGTGTGGTGATGTTAAGAACCAATGACTGAATACAAAAGCACCACAACAGATATACAAGAACAATATGCAAAATCTCCTTTATTACTATCAAACCCTTGAGGTAGGGCAACACCGTGCAATGGATCCTATTATGGAAGGGATCCTCTCCTGTTCACTTACCTCTTCGAGGGGGCATCCTTATTGAGATACTGCTCCAAATACACTAATTCTCTTCATATCTCATTACATTGCTTGAAATCCTTTATATAGTGCTACCATCACCTAAGAACATTCTAGAGGAGGAATCTTCTAGAAGTAGAACCTTCTAAGAAGTCCTCTTACATTTATTATATCTAATTACCCATTTATTATATCTAACTACCATAGTGGGCCTTATTTATAATATAGTGGACCTGATCCACCTTACATTGAATGACCTCCACTATTATCACTATGGGCCCTCTGGGCCCCCCCACTACCTCTCTAGCTACCTTACATTCCATCCCCCTTATGAAAGCGTTGTCCTCAACGCTTAATGTACAACCATATACCAGGGTCCCATGGATAATTGTGGACCATAATGCTAAAGAATATTGAAGAACCAAGGTCCCATGTAGAAAGGAAAGCCACCATGATAAAGTAGTCCAACCACCATTGTAAACCCGAGTCCCATGTCCAAGTGCTCATTTGAACTCCCTGTGAAAGATTTTGGAACCCAATAACCAATTCAAAATGATGCTCCAAAGACTGACACCTATCATGTGGATCCAAATAAGAATATCCATCCACATAGTGGAAAATGGTCGTAGAAGAATCTGGAAGGAATAATACCACTATAGAATATGTAGGATGGACACTGATAATAATCATTGGCTCTCGATTTGTCACATTGATGCTCTCTATGGAAGGTGGATTAGAGTCATCAAATAAAATATGAAAGTGGTTGTCATCCTAGAAATGACAACTACCCATATACCAATCATTACAATCGGCCTCAAAATCATACCAAGCATATATTTATTGATTATATTCATCCCTGATGTCCGCCATAAGAAATATCTGTTGCATGTTATCCAATGAATCTCGAATACTACGGAAACTATCATTGAGGCCATTTGCAAGGTCATGCAATCTAGCATCCAATGTGTCATACAATTTGGATTTGAATTCTTCAAGAATTCTCTTGAGGGTTTGAGAGGAAATATCCATCTTATCACCCTATGAACTCTTCAGTCCCACATATGTCATGAAAAATCCCCAAAAATAGAAAAATAAGTTACTGCAGAAAATCGCGGCGTTTTCCGGAAAAACCCTGAAAAACTGTTGAATTTAAAATGCTCATAACTTCACTTTCCGGACTCCGTTTTGGCAGATTTTTTTTTAAAATTGGGTGAAATTGTGAGAGGAACTCAGATCTGTAATTTATGTGGGAAAATTAGGCCTCCAGATGCTACAGAAATAAAAAAAATCACAACGTCGTCCACGGAAAAAACCCTGAAAAATTGCAGATTTTAAAACATCAATATCTTGACTTCCCGGACTTCATTTCGGATGATTGTTTTTTTCAACTTGGGTTTTTTTCTGAAAGGAACTTAGATCCACAACCTGTTTTTGCAAATTTATCACATAAATATACTGAAAATTTCTGGAATGTCGTGGCCCTCTTTTTCTTCTCCGAAAAAAAAACTGCAAAAATAAAAAATATTTGCCCACAATGTCTGCCAAGGAAAGTGATCTGATACCACTTGTTCAAAACCAAAGACTGAATACAAAAGAACCAAAATAGATATAGAATAACAATATGCAAAATTTCATGTATTAATATCAAGCCCTTGAGGTAGGGAAGAACCATACAATGGATCCTATTATGGAAGGGATCCTCTCCTGTTCACTTACCTCTTCGAGGGGGCATCCTCCTATTGAGCTACCGCTCCAATACAATAATTCTCTTCATGTCTCATTACATTGCTTGAACTCCTTTATATAGTGATACCATCACCTAAGAAATTTCTAGAGGAGGAATCTTATAGAAGTAGAACCTTCTAAGAAGTCCTCTTACATTTATTATATCTAATTACCCATTTATTATATCTATCTACCATAGTGGGCCTTATTTATAATATAGTGTACCTGATCCACCTTCCATTGAATGAGCTCCACTATTATCACTATGGGCCCTCTGGCCTCCCCCCACTACCTCTCTAGCTACCTTACAGGTGAATAGGTCTCTCTCCCTTGTGAATTGTTCATACATTTCTCAGAACTCATTGTTCAAAAGTACCACTGCCTCTGTTGAATTTTGGTAATACTCAACTTGATGTCATAGGTGGATCAACTCTTTCTTCACGGAAAATACCTCCCTTTCATCCATTTTTTCTTTGTCTAATGTGGCATCGGTTATGGCCATCCCTACTCCGATTAGCTCAGTCATATTGGAACTTTCCGTGTCAAATAATGTCTCTTCTGTGGTTATAAATAGGGTGCTATAAAGTGTAAGATTTCTTTTCCTGATTGTTCTTTTCATTACAACCTTTCTTTTCCTATCATAAGTGATGGCCTGTATATCAACAACTTCATCTACAGGTTCAGGAATATGTTGATCTCCCCAGGACAAATTATTTTCTAGGCTCTCTTCCATAAAGAGGTGTTCCATGCTGGTTTTTCTATCTCTTTCAGTGGTAGCCACTTGAACTCCCTCTTCCTCAGTCAGCAGTTTCTATGGTAGTAATGGTGTCGATGCTTACTATGTCTCAAGGATTGGTCTGCTCAACTCCTTAGCAAGGGATTTTATTTTGCGTCCTAGTGACTCAACCTTAGGTTGGTCCTCATCGGGAGACAAAGTCTTTGCCTTAGATGGAGAAGTGGGAAGAGGGTAGGTATTGACTAATAGTTTAGTCGTTGGGTTGTCGATTTCTGGCTACCCCATTCCTTATTGTTGTTCACATATATCCATATCATTCTTAGAAATTTCATGATGAGGTTGTGTTTCTCCCAACGACTGTCTTTCAAGTTGATCGGGAAAAATAGTGTTGATGGTGTTCCTATCTCCAAGGATGCCTTCTTGGGGTTTTTGGACCAAATCAACAGAGGTTGGAGTAGATGTTTCCCCTATTTCTTCCTTCAGTGTGATTATCACTGGGGTTATGCATTAAGATTTCCAGCCTTCCTCATCATCATATATTTTGACTAAATATAGGAGGAAAGAAGGAATACCCTTCCCACTTGATTCTCTTGTTGACCTTCGTTGAGCTATAGTAGTCACCGACAATCCTACTTGTGGTGACACAGGGATATTGTTTTCTTGGTCAGTAGTCTCTTCCGGTGGAACTTATTTTGAGCCATTTAGTTCCACCTCATGGTTGTTTGTATCAACCGAGGTAATTCTGAAGGATCCTACCAAAGGGTTAAGTGGGGAATCTTCCCCTAATATTTGCATAGCTCTCTCGAGTTCTTCTAGTAACAATATCCCCCTTGTTAGTGCCTCTGCCACTTCTTCTTCTCTATTTGCTTCTCTTACCCTAATGGCTTCTTGAGCTATGTTCTATATTGTTTCAACTTGCTCATCCATGGTCATTGCTTTGAATTTGGTCATGTTTGGGTTAGCCCTTCTATGGAACACTTCCTCCTAGTCTTAGGCTCCCTCGGTAAAGATCTCATCTTCAAAACTGTCATGAGTGTATGGCCAACAAGGATACCTGTGACACGTGTTGGAGTACTAAACCCTTTGGATCATACTTGTGAAAATTTCCTGTGGGGAACTGATACTCAAGATGACTCAGTCCTTCTTGTTTCACCTATGCAATGTCTTTTACCATATAAAATCCAATATGAAAACCATAGGGTATGAAATCCCTCTTCTTATCCTTTAAAAGAGAAGAATTATAGCCTTGCATAATGGTTTGGTAGCAAATTTCTCCTAATATGAGACGGTTTGGGACATGAACGGGGAGTAGGTGTGGTGCACCAGTAGCCCTGAATATTCTGATATAAGTGTTTGTTTCTTCAAAATACCAGTGGAAAACTTTGGATATCATCTTTTTGGCTGCCGATGAAAGCCTTGGGTATTATTTTCTAAATATAATAAAGTGCAATATGGCTATAAACTCATCACATATCATGGAGTAAAATTTTTTGTACCTATTTTCCCACAAAATGTTGAAATAGACATGTACGAGTAACTCAACAACATGCCAACTTAAATTCATACCTGTGAAAATGTTTCTCGCACAGATTATGTCCAACAGGTAAGATGCCATGTACAAAACTGATGTTTCTCCATCTTTTGGTGACTGGGCCTGTAGGATGTTGATACTCAGCTGCTTGGAAATGATGGCTCCCCAATTGAAACAACTCCTATAGATTTCCACGGTATATGCTAAGGGCATCCATGCCTCTGAAAACTTTGAGTAGTATTTTCCTCCATACAATCGGAAAATTAAATCCATTAAATAAATATAAGGCTCTCTAATATTTACCGTGTTGTACCAACCATTGCTCCTATTTGTGAAATTTTTATCTTATTTCCACCACGAGGCTAGTAACCGACTTGTATCATGGAACTCATAAAATCTGACCACATAATATGTATTCAATCTTTCCTTTGGGTCTCTGAGTTTATAGGATTTTTGAACCTCTACTGGAAGAATGACACCAACACATTCACCCTCCTCATTATTGACCATGCATTTCATCACATGTGTGTGGTCAATTATCCATCCTAGGGTTTTGATTGAGGGAAGAACTGGGGTCCAACAGGCCACTAAGTGCAGATATGATCGTCTAATATTCAATAAAAATTGATCATCCAATACCCTGACGTCTGAGTCACTGTGAGGTGTAAACTCTGTTTAATATTCCTCATTGATTTTGTTAAAAATATCCCCCCAATGTGGGAGCATTTCTTTAGATCCATTGCTTGCCTCTGTGTCCCCGAATGCTAGAGGCTGGATAAATTATTTCTTGGTGGAAGTTAGGATAACTGACTCCATCTTTGAAATGAAATCAAGTTCTCTTGCGGTCGCCAGTGTCGACCCTTCGTTGATATCTAATTCTTTCATCTTGGTCATTCTTGGTGAGCGAATGTTCATCGACTTTCGCGGAGGCATTTTCCTGCACAAAGAAAAATAGTAAGCTGCAAGCCAACTACGACAAGTGTCATTCGACACCATCGTAAATGTAAAAAATAAATACCATGCTTACCGCTTCTTTGCAGGAAATAACTTGGGTTTACTGGTAATTGAAGTGGCACAATGAACTATTAACTCTTCGATGCTCTCCCTTGCTCCTTTGTCTGCTTGGGAGATCAGTGATTTGCGAATGGAATACCATGCTTGGGAACAAAATTTGAAAATTTAGAACATACCCACCTTATCACATAGAGTGTTAAATTGAGGAGTACAGATATGATATATACAATCTATAAAATAATCCACATCATGCTCGGGATTAAATGCAATGTAGGCTGACAACGGAGGAGCGTGTTACTTTTAGAGTTCAACGACGAATTCAATTTTTTTTTTGCAATTTGATCGGCGCGCGACGTCATGTTATCAGTTACATGAATCTCTTAATTGTCTAACAAATCACAAACCTCATCCTTTACTTAGATAGAGGTGTCTCCTCAAATTACACGAGCATTTTTGTGCTCCAGCAAAACTAGTATGATCGGTATCGGGGATAAGCAAGATTGTTAAATGGAAAGCACATAATGGTTAGGATTGTCGGCATCGATGGATAAAGGTTTGATATAAATCATATAGTTTAGTTTTCTAGCAATCTGCTGGTAGTTAATGAGTGCATCGATATCAGAAATTTGTCTTTGACGTTGTTTTGTCGACACCTTTTAGGAAAACGTTTTGATGCTGACCCAAACTATTGTACAATCCTGATGTGGAAGTGTTGGCATGGAAGTACAGTTATAACATGGGGAACATCAAAATATGACATGGGATATAACCAAGCAATACAAAATATCTACGCGACAAAACATGTGATGGTTTATTTGACCATTTCAGTGTGAGAAGCGTTGTTTCGACGTCGGTGATTTTCCTTAGGAATATGTTTTTCAGTGCACCCTTTCTCCCATTTTTCCGATGCCGACGATACATCGACGATCAGTGATTGATGATTATTGTTGTTATGTGGGAATTTTTCCTTTTGAATTTCGTCGATGCTGACTATTCTTTTTAAGGAATTATTTTCTCAGATCATAATCGCCAATGGGCACGTGGCTCTTTATAAAAACAAATTTTAAGCTGTGTGCACTTAGTCTAATGCCACGTTTACTTAGAGAAAAATTTCAATCTGTTCAACAAGCATCAAACCAAATAAAACCCAATCTGATCGATGATAAAACACAAAAATAAAAAAATCCATTGATCCTTACACAACTGACTCCATTTAGAAATGGCAAAGTGGTACCCAAAACAAAAAATTTACAAAGACTTTTAGGGTGTGTTGAGTGCTAAAAAAGCGACGATTCTCTAGGTGAAAACAAAATCTTTGCTTCTTCCCTTGTTCTTAGCCTTTGCAAATTGGTTGAGAAACCATCTGGATTTATTCTATTCCTTTTCAACAGAACCTTTTTTATCAATGTGTACACAAGTTCCCGGGTTCGTGAATCTGGATCCTCCTGTGGGGTTTATATTTTCCATCCCTTTTTCTATTAACCGCAATCCATGTCATTTCTAGACAAGAACTGGGTATGGAGTCCATTGGCGTGAGGCCTTTTATCTATAATTCCTTTCTTACGACATTGCTTTGTTGCCAGCGAGCATCCATAGCCCTGATGGATTCACCCCGACATCACAGACATTGCTCCGCTGTTAGCGAGAATCCATATTCCGGACGAAGTTATTTGCATACCCTCTCGGACTTTACATTGTTTTTATGGATCATCTTTTTCTGGCATAAATACCAAGAGTGAGTCAGAGAGGAGGATATTTGTTTTTTGACAAGGTGAAAATGTTAAGGTGGAGCTTTCCCGGATCTGTCCATAGGTACATGTGATTCTTTCCAAGTAGACATCTTTCCATTTAGCTCTACCAGACCACTAGGAATATATTTCATCACTTCCCCAGGTAGTATGCTTACAAGACAAATATGATTTTTGAAAATTTGTGTCTACCCAACGTCTCTTATTTTTCATGTAAGTGTAGGTTAGAAGCAGAGTCTGCTTCATCGTATTCATTAAAGTCAACTATTTATTTATGAAACACAACTTGATTAAAATAAAATAAAAAGAAAAACAAAGAATGAAAAAGGAGTTCGAAAATGGTATTCCCTAAACCCACACACTCGTCCTGATCAAAATGTATTCTTAAAAAGAAAAAAAAACTCAAACAAAGATTCAATTTTTTTTACGAGAAGTATTGTTTTAATTCCTATCCATTCACCAAGAGGGTGTCATATTCCCCCCTTATATTCTGCAACCGATATGTGCCTGCCCTGATCTTCTCGACCACCTGAAAAGGTCTAAGCAACAAATTTTGGAACTTTGAGTGTTTTCCTTTCGACTCATTTTCTTTATCCCACTTCAAGAGTAGGTTCCCTACTTTGAAATTTTTTTCTTTGGCCTCATGTTTTTCGAACCATTTTTTAAGTACCTTTTGATGACCAGTGAACTTAACTTTATCCTTATCCCTTTCTTCATCCAACATGAGGAGGGTATCAATCCTTTGTTGTAGAGCGGATGAGGGCTGACCTCTTGAAGCCCAAGCAAGCTATAAAGATGGAAGATACAATCCATTTGGAAGAATGGATTCTTTTCCATATACCAGAAAGTACAAAGGTTTTTCTACGGCTTCTTTAGGTGTTACTTTATCGACGCATAGGGCATTATGAAGCAAATTATGCCAATTCCTATGATTTTCAACAACTTTTTTTTTTTTAATTCTCACCAGGTTTTTATTAGTTGACTCTGCTACCCCATTCCCTTGCAGATAGTAGTTTGCAGAATATCTTATTATGATCCCCTTATCAAGGGATAATTTTTTCAAGAGAATGGAAGAAAAATAGGTCGCATTGTAAAAAATGAGAACATAGGGCAATCTAAACCTTGTTATCAATTGTTGTTCTAAAAATTGGATTACTACCTTTTCAATAATGTACGTGAGAGGGATAGCCTCCGTACTTCTCATAAAATAATATGTGGCAGTCAATATATATTTATGTTGTTTCAAAGAATTGGGAGTAATTTCTCCTATGACATCAATTCCCCATTATTCGAACAATATGGTAGGAGATATGACAAGTTTCCATACAAGGATTCTTTCCCAGGAGGTACGTATAAGGCTTCACTGTACCATAATGACAAATCATTTTCCCAACCGAATTCTTTGGCGTTAATCAGATCTTGGACCTCAATGACCAATTTACATAATCCTTGACCTTTGACTATTTTGGCAGGTTTTATATCTAGATCAAATTCTCGGACAATTTCCATCCAATTTCCCCTTATTTCTCCCATCTCATGTTGAGTGAACAAATATCAAACCGTTAGATGAGGTACTATGACTTTAGTGTGACTCTTCAGGATATAGGATTTGAAAATTTTGACCGCTTTATATACTACATAAGCTTGTTTTTCTATACCAGGGTAGTTTAATTCGGCTCCTTGAAGGCTAGTTCTCATAAATGATACTGGTGCCTCATTGTTTTCATCATCCTTTTGGGTAAGTACTGCAGGAAAGGATTGGTCAGAGGAAAAGGTATAAAGGAAAAAATCTTTTCTGAAATCAGGGCTTTGTAGCACTAGTGCTTGGGATATTCCAGTTTTGATGTTGTTGAAAGATCCTTTCCTTTATTCATCCCATTAAAACTCTGCATCTATGCGAATCAATTTTTTTAAAGGTTTAACAGTTTTAGCGAAGTCAAGAGTAAATTTTTTCACAAAGTTGTTTTTCCCAAAGAAGGATTGCATGGCATTTTTATTGTGCGGCAAGGGGTGTTGAAATATCGCTTTTATCTGCTCAGTGTCGATGTTAATTGCTCCTTGAGATACAATATGACCTAATAATTTCCCTTCCTCTACACCAAAGAAGGTTTTCTTAGGGTTCAAAGATATTCCATATTTCCTACACCTTTCAAAGATCTGAGTCAAATGTTGAATGTGGTCTTCCTTGTTTTTTGAGTATACCATTACATCATCTAAATAGACTACCACACACTTGTTAATAAATCCTCAAAAATCTATGTGAATGGTCCTCTAGAAGGTTTAACCTGCGTTAATCAACCCAAAGGGAATGCATTTATAAGAAAAGGTTATCCACTTGGTCCGAAAGGTAGTTTTTAATCGATCATGTTCTGAAACTAGGACCTGGTTATATCCAAAGAAACCGTCTAGGAGGGACAACATTTTAGAACCGGATACTGTCTATAGGAGATGTTCCATGGGTGGGACTATCTAGTTATATTTTTCTAATTCTCTGTTAAGGTTTATGAAATCCACACACAAACGAATCTCCCTAGACTTGTTTCTAACAAGAACTAGATTGGCTACCTAGGTAGAGTGTCTTACCTGAAATATGATCTTGGCATCTAACAATTTCTTCAGGTCTTGATACATAAGAGGTTCTAGAGATGGGTGGTACTTCCTGAGATTTTGTTTGAAGGTTTTTACCCCAGATTTTAACGGGATCGTGTGTTGGATAATGTGAGTATCATAAGTTTTCAATTTTCGATAGGACCAAGAAAAGACATCTTGATATTCTTTAAACAATTTAAGATAAGATTTCCTATATTCTTTGGAAACTGTCTTACCTGAATTGACATTCTTGGGGTTCTCAGGGGTTCCTAGGTTTATAGTTTCATATATAGTATATGAGCTCCTTGTTTTTGCATTCTTTGGCCCTCTAAATATTTCCCTTAGTTTGAAAAGGTTCTCCATACTAGCCACTCCTTTTGGTGTCGTGTGAAACTTGGGTTTGTCATCATAGTGATATATTCCCTTCTTCTATTCATGGAGATTTGATTCTATGAGTAGTTCTTGGAATATTTCATCATCAATGGCCAAATCCTTAAAATTCTCCTGGTTAGTCAAGAAATCTACAATTTGTTCATCTCCTTCAAATACTTTCCAGTTAGAAATGTTGTTAGGTACCAATGGTTTGTAGAGTAGTTTGACTACAAACCTTGAGGCTTCATAATATTCTAAAGGATATAATATTGAGGCTACAGTGGCTAGAGCATCAACAAGGGTATTGTTTATCTTGGGAACAATGGTAATGTTGAAGACCTCAAAATTTTCTATTAGTCTTTGTACCTCTTGCTGTTAATTTCTTAAGTGAGGTGAATTGCAATCGATAACATTCTTCACTTGCCTAACGATAATTTCTGAGTCTCCAAAAACATTCAATTCCTTGATGTTTAAGTCAATGGATTTATTTAGTCCTTGGACTACAACTTCATATTTAGCAGTGTTATTAGGGCATTCAATTTCTAATTTGTAGGATAAGAAGTTTTGTTTCTCCTTTGGGTCAATAAGGATGCATCTCGCTCCTGACACTTTTTTCGATTTAGAGCCATCAAAGTACACTGTCCAAATTTGGGGAGGAAAATTTCTAACTTCTTCATGTCTAGTTATTTTTTCAATTTCAACCTCTTTGTGTGCTACTCCTGTCGGAGAATCCTGATAGTGGATGCTTTCTTCTACGGTTGCTAGTAAGTCTATTTGAAAAATCATTTAAGATTTTTGGGCGGAAGGTATGTTAGACATGTGAGGGGAGAAATTACCGAAATCAGAATTAGAGGAGTAGTTTCCTAACACATGGAACTCTGTTGACGAGGGTTCATTTTGGGTCTCTAAATTAGTGACGGTATGTTTGAGGTATCTTTCTCTGTCAATCTTGATCATGTTTGGATGTCCTTTCAATGGAAATCATAGGTGATCCCAGTCGGTACTAAAGTATCCATTTAATTTCTTAGAGAAATCTCGACTAAGTAACATTCCATAGACCTCTGATATGTCTACAATGATTATGTCGATTAATTGAACAAATTTGGGGTGTGTATCGATTTTGATCATGACATATTTTAGTTCCCCAATAACCTTTACCTGATTTCTATCTAGTTGTATAACCTGTTTATCACTTTTGACCATGGTTGCGTTAAGTTTCTTGCAGATTGACAATGGCATGACATTTGAAGATGCTCCTGAATCGACCATGAAATTATATAGATTTCTCTTAAAAAATTCAAATGTCAAGAGGAAAGGAGGAACAAAAGGCCTCCCTTTTTTATCCAAAGAACAAGCATTCACACTTGGCTTATTTGTTAAATCTGTGGGAGATGGGACGTCACCTTGATCCATGCTTGGTATAGGGGTATCTATTAATTTTAAGGCCTGTAACAAAAAATCCTTTTGTTGAGCAATCTTACATATGTCCATGACAAACACATTAGCTTTCATATTCTTCAAGTATTCTACCACATTGTAGTCTAGATCAGGCTCTTCCTGCATGTGTATGCTTGTGGGTTTTCTCTAGGAATAAAATAATGGTTTGGGGTGATCGATCACTTGATTACCTCGAGATGATTGAGTAGTGGTGGGGTTACTTTGGATATATTGACCTTTACTTCTCATTTGTACATCTAGAATTTCAGCGGGAGGTCCATTCACCTCAACCACGTCGTTGAAAGGTATCGGGTGGCTGGAATCCCATAATAACATGGCCGTCTGTTTAGGTGGCTCTTGAATTTCTTGATTGGTGAAATTTATTGCTGAGCCACTGGGTTGTTTAGTTAGAGAACATTCGTCTAGGAATATATTATCCATTAGATTCATAGCATGCAACCATTGATGGAAATCCCTTTCCAATTTTTTTTCTTGGTGATACGTACAGAAGGAGTCAGATCCTACATTCCCTAAGTCGATGTTTAGGTTGGTTGGGGGATGTTCTATAGCTTTGAAAGGTGGGTTTCTTTTAAAAAGGGGTTTACAAGATCTTTGATTTTAATTTTCTTCCCCAACACTCATTTTCATATCTGCGATCTCTTTGGAAAGTTTTTTAATCATCCGATGTAGGTTTTCTATGTCCCCTCCCTCTTTTTCAGGACCTGGTTCTATTTGTTTTCCTGGGGGTCTAGTCAACAAAAGTCCCCTCTTGGGTGGAGGTTGGGTTTATTTCTTTATTAGTGATATCTGACCTTCTTTGCATCCATTCATTTGGAACTCAATCATTTTAGCTTCCTTGAATTTTTCAGCTAGGGTATTCTTGGAGGACCTTTTTACGAACATAGAAATAGAAGCTTTGAGAGAATTAGCGTATACTTCAATCTATAGCCTTGGAGTGGGTCTAGCCTCAGGTTTGAATTTTTTCAAAATGGTGGTGAACCTTTGGTTTAAATCTTTGATATTTTCTTTTGGATTCATAGTGGCAAAGAAAAGTTCAACCATTAAAGCTCTTGTAGTAGTTTCCTAAAGAAATTTGTCTAAGAAATCCTTTTGAAACTTTGTCCAGCTAGTTATGGAACCAAACGGTAGGTTGAAATACCAGGTTGAAGATAAATTCTCAAAGGTATAAGGGAATAGTATACACACCACATATTCGTGTTGTACATTCATCAACCTTATGGCTAGTATGAACTTCTTAATATGATCTTCAGGAAATCCATAGGTTTCATGATCAAATTTGGGAAGTAGATTTTCTGGATGTCTGGGTAGGTTATGCATCCATCCTGGAATTTCCAGAGCATATATTTCCAACCATGGTTGGTTATCTCGAGGTTGATCTCCCCCCTCTCCATATTTATCATTATTATCCCCCATGTCTTCTGATTCAAAACCTGAGCGATGAGAGTTGGACCCATCCTCTTCAAATTCAGAATCGTCAGGTTCAGAGTAGTTACCAGTTGGTGTTTCGAGTATCATATTAAAGGGTTGTTCAATCTCTGTGAGGGAAAATTCTATCAGGTCTTCTACCGTGTCAATGAATACCTGGTCAAGGGTGTCAACAACTGGTCTTCTTATTCTTTTTCTTTGAGGAAGTAAAGGAGATAAAGGTAATGCTCTGATCTATCGGGCATAAGCTCTGGTGATTCCTCTGAACTTATTTAACTCTTTGTGTGGCAAATCATAAGGTATTTCAGGGTACAATTGTTCTTCCTCTTCGTGTTGGGTTGAGTTATTCATATTGGGAGTACTCTCTGTATGTGGGCTGCCTTGAGAATGACTAGACATGCATGTGGGTTGTTTTGAATCTATAGGCTATGCAAAATATATTATCAAAGATATTGTTAGCCATGCATTCGTTCAGGTCATCCTTCTAGAGCCAATTATTTTGAGGGGTCCAATATCCCTTTAAATCAACAATAGGATCCAAACCCGCTTAAGAGGCCCAATTAGACTCGTAAGTGTTTGATGAGTGGTAAGGTTCTCTAGATTTGTGATCTGGCTGGAATTATCGATGGGATTTAATCGTGACTGATAGATATGTCTTTCTGTGAAGTCTTTCCTCAGGCTATGCAGTTCTCTTTTTGGTTCTTTTCTAACATTTGTAAAAAAAAAAAAAAATATGGAGCTTAAACTAAATGACAGATGGAAGCTAATATATATTGGAGAAAGATGGGTTTGGGGATAACCTTTATACCTTAGCATGCAGACAAGGAGGATATAAACTAATTCAAACTAGAAATAATGCCATTATGTCTTGTATATATTCAACATAATCTAAGATAACATTACGGAAAGAAAATATATATGTGACAAGAACTGAGTGCAGGAAAAGTAGTTTTCAATGCTCTACTATCAATCACATGTTAACACAATCAATTTCTATTCATCAGTTAGAATAAAATAACTGCCACAACATTATAAGATAACTTAAATAACAGATACAACGACTCTTACTCAATACAACAAGAAACATTGAATTGGAAGATAGAGATAATCCCCCCTGACCCAGTCACATTCACGCCTCAGATGAAAGGAGTGTCTTTGTTTCTAAACAAAACTTCTTAATTAAAATATCTTGCACATAAATAGTTCTCTTACAATATTCTAGAAAAAGTCTTTCTCTCCAAAACCATCAACCCTTAAACACAAGGTCAATTCTCTTATTTATAAAAATAAATTAAACAAAAAATAACTACTAAAGTTGTGTTAAGTCAAGAAAATGACACGTGGCATAATTGATCTATCGATTCTCTTAAGATCATCTTGTCATTTTACTGAAGTGGATTGTTCCTTTCATACTCCAACCACCTGCAAAAGATATCTTCACATGTATTTGCATGAGGGAACCTGTGTTGATCCATCAGAGCGGAGAGGACCTCCTTCATATCAACTACATGTTCTTTGTATTTGACTAGTTTGACACTCATGCATTGTAAGACTGCGAGAGATTTAATCGGGGGCTCCATGAACTTCTTCACTTGGATTGGGATCATGCTTGAAACCTGTGAAATATTTGTTTCACATAGATGGTATTTCTTTGCATGTCGCTTAACTATGTCACATAAATCAGAAAAATCCTCTGGTGGGCCGAATTCTGGCAAGTCAATATCCCTCATTTCTTTGTTGATATTTTCCCAACTTTTCTCACACTCTTCCCATCTTTCCAGCATCTTCTGTCGGGGTTCCTGGACCATGTGTACCTAGTATTTAACTACCTTCCGTATTTGGGTGATGTTGTTGTCCATCAACACTCAAATTCCATGTTCTTATGTATCTCGGTTTTTCTGTACTTCGCTAATGTAGTCAATCCGTTCCATGGCTTGAAGTGCCTTCTCATACCACTGTTGCATGTATTTGCAGGTTGCTATCCCCATAAGGGTATCTTCTTGGAAATCATATATGCAAGCGGGGAAGAGGTCTCTGTCCCTTGTGAATTGTGCATAAATTGATCAGAACTCACTCTTCAAAAGTACCACCACGTGTGTTGAATTTTGGTAATACTCAACTTGATGTCGTAGGTGGTCCAACTCTTTCTTCATGGTGGCTACCTCCCTTTCATCCATTTTTTCTCTATGTAATATGGCATCGGTTATGAACATCCCTACTCCAATTAAATCAGTCATATTGGCACTTTCATGTCAAATAGCGTGTGTTATGTGGTTATAAATATGGTGCTATCAAGCATAAGATTCCTTTTCCTGATTGTTATTTTCATTACAACCTTTCTTTTCCTATCATAAGTGATGGTTTGTATAACAACAACTTCATCTACATGTTCAAGAATCTGTTGATCTCCCTAGGAAAAATTATTTCCTAGGATCCTTGCCGGAAAGAGGTGTTCTATGTTGGTTTCTCTATCTCTTCTAGGGGTAGGCACCTGACCTCCCTCTTCCTCAGTTGGTGGTTTTTGTGGTAGTAATGGTGCCGATATTTTTTTTCTTTATGGCTTGGTCCACTCAACTCCTTAGTAGGGGAGTTTATTTTGCGTCATGGTGAGTCGGCCTTCTGTTGGTCCTCATCAAGAGATAGAGTCTTTTCCTTATATGGAGAAGTGGGCAAAGGGTAGGTATTTACTGATAGTTTGGTCGTTGGGATGTCGATTTCTGGCTACTCCATTCCTTCTTCTTGTTCACATGTATCCATATCATTCTTAGAGATTTCATCATGAGGCTTTATTTCTCCCGACGAATCTGTTTCAAGTTGATCAAGAAAAATAATGTTGAGGGTGGTCCTAGCTCCTAGGCTGCCTTCTTAGGGTTTTGGGACAAAATCATCAGAGGTTGGAGCAGATGTTTCCCTTGGTTCTTCCTCCTGTGTGATTGGCACTGGGGTTATGCATGAAGCTTCCGATCATTCCTCATCATCATATGTGGTGATTAAATCTATGAGGACAGTAGGCATACCCATCCCACTTGATGCTCTTGTTGAACTTCGTTGAGTTGTAGTATTAACCAAAAATCCTGCCTGTGGTGACATAGGGCTAGTGTTTTCTTGGTCAGCAGTCTCTTCTGGTAGAACTATTTTTGAGCCATTTAGTTCTTCCTCATGGCCATTTGTATCAATCGGGGTAATTGTAAAGGGTCCTACAAAAGGGTTAAGTGGGGGATCTTCCCCTAATGTTTGCATAACTCTCTCGTCTTCTTCTAGTAACAATATCCCCCTTATCTGCGCCTCTACCGATTCTGCTACTATGTTTGATTCTCTTACCCTAATCGCTTCTTGAGTTTTTTTATCTATTGTCTCAACTTGTTCATCCATGGTCATTTCTTTGAATTTGGTCATGTTTGGGTTAGCCCTTCTATGGAGCACTTCCTCCCAGCCTTGGACGCCCTTGGTAAAGATCTCATCTTAGAAATTGTCATGACCGTATGGCCAACATGAGGATACCTGCATCACATCCTGGAGTACTAAACCCTTTGGATCATGATTGCAAAAATGGCCTGTGGGGAACCGATACTCAAGTTGACTCAATCCTTATTGTTTCTCCTGTGAAATGTCTTTTACCATATAAAACCCAATATGAAAACCATAGGTTATGAAAGCCCTCTTCTTTTCCTTTACCAGAGAAGCATTATAGCCTTGCAAAATCATTTGGTAGAAAATTTATGCCAATATGAGACGGTTCGGGACATGAACGCAGAGTAGGTGTGGTGCACCAGTAGCCTTGAACACTTTGATATAAGTGCTTGTTTATTCAAAATACCAGTGTCCAACTTTGGATATCATCTTTTTGGATGTCACTAAAAGGCTTGGGCATTCTATTCTAAATATAATAAAGTGCACTCTGGCTATAAAATCATCACATACCATGGAGTAATTTTTTTTTTACCTATTTTCCCACAAAATTTTTAAATAGACATGTACGGGTAACTCGACAACATGCCAACTTAAATTCATACCTGTGAAAATGTTTCTCGCACAGATTACGTCCAACAAGTAATATGCCATGTAGAAAACTGATGTTTCTCCACCTTTTGGTGTCTGGTCCTGTAGGATGTTGATACTCAACTTCTTGGAAATGATATCTCCCCAATTGAAACTATTACAGGCATTTTCCACGGTATATGATAAGGGAATCCATGCCTATGAAAACTTTGAGCAATCTTTTTCTCCATACAATCGGAAAATTAAAGCCATTAAATACATATAAGGATCTATGATATTTATCGTGATGTACCAACCATTTATCCTATTTTTGAACTTGTTATCTTCTTTCCACCATGAGGATAGTAATCGACTGGTGTCATGGAACTCATAAAACCTGACCCTAAAATATGTATTCAATCTTTCCTCTAGGTCTCTGATTTTAGAGTATTTTTGTACCTCTACTGGAAGATAGACACCAACATATTCTCCCTTCTCATTATTGACCGTGAATTTCATCACATTTGTGTGGTCAATTATCCATCCTAGGGTTTCGATGTATGGAAGAACTAGGGTCCGATAGGCCACCAAGTGTAGATATGATCGCCTAATATTAGGGAAAACTTGGTCATCCAATACACTGACGTTTGGTTCACTGTGAGGCAAAAAATTTGGGTAATATTCCTGATTTATTTTGTTAAAAATATTCCCCCAATGTGGGAGTATTTCTATGGATCCAGTGCTTTCCTCTGCGTCCTTGAACACTTTATACTGGATAAACAATTTCTTAGTGGAAGTTCGGTTAACTGACTCTGTCTTTGAGATGAAATTAAGTTCTCTTGTGGTTGTTGGTGTCGAACCTTCGTCGATCTCTAATTATTTCATTTTGGGCGTTCTTAGTGAGCGTTTGGTCGTCGACTTTCGCGAAGGAATTTTCCTTCACAAAACAAAATAGTAAGCTGCAAGCAAACTGCGAAAAGTGTCATTCGATGCCATCGTAAATGTAAACAATAAATACCATGCTTACCTCTTACTTGCATGCAATAACCTGGGCTTACTGGTAATTGAAGTGGCACAATGACCCATTACCTCTTTGATTCTCTCCCTTGTTTCTTCTTCTTCTTGGGAGATCAATGATTTGCACCATGTTATAGTTTTTCTTCTTATCTTCTCACTTTTTCAACAATTCAATACAATCTTTTGTAGCATGTTCATCACTGTAACAATAGGCACAAAGTAGGAATGGATTAGTACAAAACCGTGAGGCATGACCAGTCTCACTACAATTGAATAATGTTGGGGGTCTACCACCTTCGCCATCATATCCATGGCCTAAAATACACCCATATCCACCTTGGGGTACTCCTTGATATATTCCCTTTTCTGCACCACCATGATCATCACGTTTTTATCTTGCTATGGAAGGCTTCCTCGGTGTTATCTTGCATTAACTAGAGGGAGGAAAACTATTGACATCATGGCCAATGGACTTGCAAAATTCACAGAAGGGGGTGTGAGTCATCGTTTGATACTTCTGTAATGTGGGATAGTAGGGTGGACCATGTACCTATTGTATATAGATCTCACACCATTCAGATTGTCTGGATGGAAATGGACTTGAAACGCCTATCACCATATAATTTGGAAGGACTGGGCACTCATCTCGATGATTCCCCTTCGACCGATAGGTAGTGCACCATACTTTATCATGCACAACTTTAGATTTGGCCATATCTTGCAACTATATTTTTGGGTTGGCCAGTTGTGACTGCACCTTGCAAACTCAACCAATGTTTTTTCGCCTCCCGCTATAGCTTCCAATTGCATCACTATGTTGACTACCTCAGCTTGAGTCATCACCTTATGCTAGGTGAGTGGGACTTGGATACGGGGCAGTGAACCCACAATGAACCATTTTCTGTGATGCATGTCCTGGATCTAGAACGCCTATCCAACAAAATATTGAATCATTCGTCATAATCCCAAACAATCTCTCCTTCCTTGTGCTTGATTTCTTTGATCTCTATTATACATTGGGATTCAAACTTCAACTTTTGAAACTCCCAAAGTAGAGACTAATTTATCTCATCCAGGGACCTCGACTATCCCGTTGGTGCAACGGCCTTGTATTTCATTTACCATGTCAAGGATCTATTCCTGAATGTAGTCTCTAATTTCGTGATCTTCACCACGTCATCTGTAACCCTCTTCACAGACCATATGGCTTCGCATGTGAACCAATGTTTCTTTGCATTGTATTTTCTAGTTCCATGGAATGCATGGAACCACAATGTACTATCTTGATTCTCCATATTGGAACCAAAAGTAGTTTTGATTCTACGACTATTATTGATGGGATCTTTCCACACCACTATCACTTGGGGTAAAGTATTGTTGAATTCACCTTCCTCTTCACTTGATTTTTCACTTCTTCTCTTTATTCAACTCCAAAATCTATGCTATCTGTAGTGGTTTATTCTTGATTAAAAATGCAGAAGGGGAGAGTTACAAAGAGGGGGGTAGGAACTATGCAAGACCATCCAAAAATACCAACTCAGCTCCCCCACCATTAGGGGAGTCTTCATATTCCATCTCTTCTAGCACACCAATGATCCATGCCCTTTATTAGATACCTAAATGTGCACCAAAACTCTGCACACATGCCCTTGAGACGATCCACACACTTCCACTACATGCCTTATCTTCTGGTCCAATCTACGCACTGTCACCTTGCACACAATTTCTTTCTATACTAAAAAAACTACCACTCTGCGTGAAAATATCTCTCTTTCTCAATGTACTACAACTATGTTGAGTACCGCATTCTCTTCAGATTGGTGCCTCACAAAGATGCATGACATATTCTCTTTTTGTTACTGCATAACCATGTGAAATTTCCTCCTCAGATTCCCTTGGCACACCACAAATTTTTTCCTACACACCACACCTGGGTTCTCTTGAATCTTTTAAGGTTGCGGTATACTCCAACAGCCAAAGGGTATGAGCTTCATCACCTAGGCCATCACTAACACTAATGTCACTACTAGTATCGTTGATTCCAAGCCTCTTTGCAAGCCTTTCCTTTCCTGTGATCCACCCTAAAAAATCATCCTCTCTCTCACCACTTTGTGGTGTGAGTTTCCTTTCATTATGGGCCCGACACCTCATTGCCCACCCTTGGCCAAATCTTCTCCACTCCTTTTCCCAACCTTCTCTCTCATCTCAAATATTCTTGCGTATCTATTGGGTGTTTTTCTCCTCTACTCCTCTGGGTCCATTCCACTCCTCACCTCATCTTAGAAACTTCTTGGATCATCCTCAATGGATCCATCCTTTCCCTACCTTTTCCAAATCCCCCCCAAATGCTAGGGGGTTTACTCAACCATCCTATCGGGATCCATGCACATCAATACTTTCTCTACGAATAACATATTGATTCAAAGTGGAATATCTTCGAGCATTATCTTTCTTGGACCTTGTTCAAACTTTATTTCATCCTCGATGAAAGAATCACAATATTGAATGACGAATTCAACAATGTATCCTTCCTTCACTCAAGTGAACCAAAAATCAATCGTCCGAGTCCAATTTTTGTCTAGCACCTTCAAACTAGAAATCTTGGCTTGATACCAAACTATTGGCTCCACTGATAACACAACCGAATTGACAACAACTTGTCTTTTCAACCATTCAATGTTGCACCAAACATGGAAATTATTTGAAGAAGAGATCATGTATGTCTGAGTAAATGTATCAATCCTTCCATTCCTTCATGTTCACTTGAAATACTTGCATCTTTCGCAGGGAAAAATTGTCATCTTATGCTTCTATCTAGTATTGAATCTCCTTTCTCTCTTCCTCCATCAATTTCAATAAGACTTCAGGTCCCAACAATGTAACCATTTGTTGGGATGTTAGTCTCAATTTTAGTTCACGTTCACACATGCACCAACCTTCCTAACAATGGGGTGGTTTAGGCCCAAGGTTTGTCTAGAGTGTGTCCAACAAAACCCCAAAGCGTCAACATATCAATCCTCGACCAAGGCCGAAGAAATTCTCACCCGAGATGACGAGAGGATCACATAGACCATAAGATCTTGTGTTGGTGATGAAGGATAAAAAATTAAACATACTAAACACTACTACAATTAGAATCCATATAACTAGGAATTAAAGTAATACATATCCGCATTCCACCCATTCATAGTAGACAAAATATATATTAGAACTACCATATATTCATTACTGAAAGTATTTCATCACAACAAAGCTATACATTCTGTTGAACGATAGCCTTATATGAAAACCAAGGAATCTCATATCATTATTATATCAATAGGGTAAATACATAGAATTTTCCATGTGCCTTTATTTAGGACTCAGACATATCAAAATGCAAGAATATATCCAAAGACATTATAATACTACAACATGCTCAGGGTGAGCTCGATGTTGGTAGCTAAATCGAAACACTCAGACTAGCTGAATAGCTTCTCATAAACCCCTTAAGATAGTATCCAAATATTTATCTAAGATTAAATATCATTTTTATATTCTTCGCTACTGGGGAGCATTGTCCGTTTCTGATATGCTCCACTTTCTTTTCTGATCCAACTGCCTTTCACGCTTTAGGTACCTGCAAGCGCTCTACATAGACTTTCAGCATCAAGGGTAATCTTAACTACCTGACCAACTCCTCTTCCAGCCGCCCCACATCTTTGTATCCTTCTAGCACTAATAATTAGGGGATATATCCCAATGATTACTTTATTTTTTCCGACAAACTTCTTCTTTCTTTCCGACGTAAGTGAAAAAACATGGACTAACACGCACTTGGTAGTCTTTATGTTTGGTGATATTCTGACAAAACCTGATCTGATGCACACTTGATGGAAACCCTTGCGATCTTACTCAGGTGCAAGAAGAAATTATAAAATGGGTGTGAACTGTTCCCTTGGTGTGCACATGAAAAACTTAACCCAAAACTTTGGGTGCCAATAATTTGAGAAATGAATGGACACCTGTGTGCATGGGAATGGTGGAAGTTGTTAAAGAATTGTCCATAGCTCAGAATCGTTGGATTTTCCAACATTGATATTTCCTGACCAATAGCATTGGAGCCCTAGAAAAGAACTGGAACAACTCGAGGGACCGCATTACAGAGAAAGGGGTCCATTTATTTAGATTGTGCAGGCTAAAGGGGAAGACATATGGTAAATTAGGATTGTTGTGTGGTTGGGAAAACTGTGAGAGCTTGATAGCTGGTTTTATGTGTTAGAGTCATCCTAGTACTCGTCATTGTGGATTCATATCCCGGGCTCAGGGGTGACCTACTATTGAGAGCTAGAACAACAATGTCTATGGTTAGGTGGAATGTCCAATGTCTGTAGCCAATTGGTGAATGGTTTATTTAAATATAAGTGCTCTCTGTGTTTTTTGTGTAATTTATACATTATATTGTGTATTATTTCCTTGATATGTTTTTATATCATACATGTTTTCTATTAATATTGTGGATGGAATATTAATCACTTCCTTTATAGTTTATCATGTTCTTTTTAATTTCATGCACATCTATCATGCTTCTTGATTTAAAGAATGGTACAAAAATTCAAATTTTCCCAAGAAGGTGAATTTAGAGGTACCTAGGTCGATGGGTACATTACAAATAGGTACCCAAGAAAATCTTTGGATTTGTTGGTGATGATTATGTCACATATTGGTATCAAAGCATCGGTTGCAGCGCTTGGTCCTTATGGGCCTATTTGCATGTTGTTTCTGTGCAAAGGTTGAGCTGGAAGGTGCTTGGGCACCTGGATGTCGTTCTTGAAAATATGCATTTTTTGAAAAGTTTTGGAAAATTGGAAAAAAATGGGAATTTTTCCATATGATGACATCATCATGACATGGAGGCCACATTTTAGGTGACGTGGTTGTGGTGATGTAGACTTCCATGGTGGTAGGTCCATAATGGAAGAACTATGGTATATCGGTGGCACAATGGCATATCATGGTGGAAGTGTGGCAGGCCACGATGGTAGGGTGGTATGCCTCGGTGGCGGGGTGGTAGACCACTGTGGCGAGGCTACCGATGGAGTGACGGAAATATACCATGAGTGGTATCACATGCCAAGGTGAGTTCTTTTGAAACAATTTTTGGTGATGTGAAACCTATTGGAATGTGCCACGTATCGTGGGTAGTATTCGATATCGCATCACATAGGGATGTTAACTCCCTAACACTTCAACACTGCGATATTAATCTTAGGCATTGATCGACCCTTGATCTTCGCCGTTAGATTTGGAGTGGGGATGGGTTGCACACGAGAGGTAAGGTGTAGAATGGGACACACCCATCACCGAAGTCTATGTATGGGAACCGGTTGGAAATTTGGAAAGGGAGATGGGACCTACATATGACATGGGTCACTGCGGTGGTCACATGTGGCAACCAATATTGGTGGGTCCTGGATTTATTTAAAAAAACATTTTATTATGTATTGAAGTGAAAGGTAAGGAATATGAGAGAGAGGGAGGATGATGGGTAAGGTCACATGGTCGGAGAGGATGACATGAAACCCTCTCAGGGTGACATTTGAACCCATGGTTCCACTTCAACAACCACGACAACATATTTCCACATAGGCAGAGGATAGCTTATGTTTAAAAAACAAATAACCAAGTATGGAGCCATTTTATTATTTTTTCCATAACTAGAGAAGGTTAAGTCAAATTGAGATAAAACTTCGAAGTGTTTTCCATAGTAAGGAGGGATACAAAGTGATAGAGAGGGCCATTACCCATTTCTTCTTGGATTTGTCATAAATTTTAAAAAAATAGTTTTTAAATATCTGGCTCTAGTTCAGTGACAGAGATCCATATGGAGTTGAAATATTTGGAAAGAGCTCAACAGTAATGTGCATGAAAATACCCAATGAAGGAATTGGAGAAAATCTAAGGTTTTTGGAAAGGGAATGTTGAAATAGGCCAAAATCCACTATTCTAGGCCACTTTTTGGGGACTTTTGGGATTTTAGAGGAGGAGAAGTGATCCCAGATCACAAAAATGGAAAATTTAATTTACTCAACATTTTGCGTACTCATGAAAAACAAACAACTTTGGTTTAGTTAGTTTTTTCCTCAAGTGCACATATTGAGAGATATAAGGTTTTGCTAAAATTCCAGTCTATAAAAATTATAAAACAGACAAAGTTGTAAATTTCAGATTGTTGTAGAATCTTAATGGAGAAACAAATTGCTAATATGAAGGTTATTGTTTATTCATGATCATGAGTATTATCAATTCCCAATATAAAAAATTTCTTTGTTCTTGATGTATTTTCTTTTGTAGTTGATAGAAGTTGGCCTTACAATAAAATTGCACTAGTGAAGAAAATGCACAAATTGGGTGAAAATGGTTTTTTCAGGAAGTCATGAATTTCATCTCAGATATCTGATTGTGGCATAAGAATGGTCATTGGAAATATGATGCAGAGGAGAATAACTTGAAATTATTATAATTTGGAGAATTATGATATAATTCTTCATGAATTGAGCAGAAAAATGACTTGTAGCATTACTTGACAAAAAAGATATAATCTATATAATTCTAACAAAAGTGGTTTCTATCACATTTTGCATAATTATAGATATCATCAAATCAATTCAATCTTAGGATTGCATATCAGAGTCATGGAGGATGCACAAAGAGCCTACAATCATGAGAGAGAAGCCATAGGCCAAAATATTAGTGTGGGTAATGCTGAAACAAAATCTAATGGACATAGGAGATGAGTGGAATAAACATAATTGGTAGAGACTATGAGAAGTCTCAGAATGAAAGTGCATGGTTATAGAGATAACAACGAGAGGATAATGAGAGCACAAGAGGAGGAAAATCAAACAAATTCTGATATAATTCTTCATGAATTGAGCAGAAAAATGAGCTGTAGCATTACTTGACAAAAATGCTATAATATATATAATTCTAACAAAAGTGGTTTCTATCACATTTTGCAGAATTATAGGTATCATAAAACCAATTCAATCCTAGGATTGCATATCAGAGTCATGGAGGATGCACAAAGAGCCTACAATCATGAGAGAGAATCCAAAGGCCAAAATATTAGTGTGGGTAATGATGAAACAAAATCTAATGGACATAGGAGATGAGTGGAATAAACATAATTGGTAGAGACTATGAGAAGTCTCAAAATGAAAGTGCAGGGTTATAGAGATAACAAATAAAGGATAATGAGAGCACAAGAGGAGGAAAATCAAATAAATTCTCAAATGATTAAAAACCTAAATCAGTTTCAAAGACAAGCAAATAATGTATCACGCTCAAGACATGAGGACGAAGGTAGACATTATGAAAGAAGAGATAACTACTTAAGACCTAGTCACTCAATAAGTGCTAGTTGAACTCATATCCATCACTCACCTCCTTATTCATCTCGGAATTTTTATGCATCTGATAATTCAAGAAGAAGTCCAGAAGTGTCTCTTATTAGGAATCAAATAAGAAGATATGAGTTGGAAAGTTTGCAAGGAGAGCTTAGGAAGCTTAAGCCACCACCATTTGACTGTGAAAGAGAAATGGAAGATGATGATGAAGTTTGGTTTCTTGGAATTAGGAAGTATTTTTAGTTTCACAACTACTCATGTAACTTAGAATCCATGATTGATGCATACCATTTTCATGGAAAAGATGTTATGTGGTGGGAAAATTGAAGTAAGTTGATCACATTAATGAGAGTAGTATTACTTGAAAAGATTTCAAGAAATATTTTCAGAAGGAGTATCTTTCAAAGAACTATTATGAAAATAGTATCAAGATTTATTTGAACTTGGGTTAGGGAGCATGACCATGGGAGAATATGAAAATAAGTTTTTGGGATTGTTGAATTTTGTGGGGTTTATCAAGGATGAGAAGGTAAAAAAAGGTTTCTGAGAGGACTACCATATTTTTATAAAGTTAAGATTCAATATGATGAACCTATAAATTTGAAAGATACCATTAGAAAAGTTGAGTACCTGTATGAGAAAGGAAAGGGTAGAGAATATTTGCAAAAATATTGGAAGGATAATAATAAGGAGAAATTGGATTAGAGAAGGAAGAGATTCAAACCTCCTTTTAACATAAATAGTCCTAATACAAATCAGCAAGATAAACCTACTAAGAATGAATCCAAGAGGGAATACTGCTTGGGAAAAACGGGAATACCACTAATCAAATGTTGAGGATGCAAAGAAGATCACATGTACAAGGATTTACCTCACAAAGAAGACGATGTGAGGAAATTGCACAACATCCAAGAGGATACTACAATATAAGACATGGAAAAAATATTCCAAGAATATATATAGCCTTGGAAGATTGACAATAAAAAACAAACAAACCCATATGATTGAGGTAGAAGGTAAGATCATTAATCAAGTTGTTTCTATTTTAATTGATTAAGGAGAAATCCATAGTTACATTGACTCTAAAGTAGTGGATATATTTCATTTGAAGAAAAATAATCTTGAAAATCTAGTTTTGGTTCAACTAGCCATTGGAACCAAAAGAAGGATCAATGAGACTGTCAAAGATTGTCCAATAAATCTGAATGGAGTGAGTACCAGTGTTGATCTGAATATCATACCATTAGGATATTATGTTATCCTAATTGGAATGGATTGGTTGGACAAGAATCATGTTGTCCTAGATTGTTATAACAATAAATTTACATGTCTTGATGAAGAAGGAAAACATAACATTGTGAAAGGAATTCCAAGACCCATTTCTATCAGGGATATTTCATCCTTACAAACGAAGAGATTTTTCAGTAAAGGATTTCAATTGTATGCATCTCATGTGGAGGAGCCATAAAATACCAAAGGGGCAAGTCTTGAAGATTATTCAGTATTGCAAGACTTTTAGGATGTATTCCAAGGAATACTAGGATTACCACCAAAGAGGGATGTAGATTTATCTATTGATTTACTACGATGAGTTGCCCCAATATCAAAGACTCCTTACATAATGATTACACTAGAATTAAAAGAATTACAAATGTAACTAGAAGAATTGTTGAAGAAAGGGTACATATGCCCAATTATTTCACCTTGGGGAGCACAAATACTCTTTGTTAAAAATAAATATGGAACGTTGAGGCTATGTATTGACTTTAGACAACTGAATAAAGCCACCGTGAAGAAAAAATACCCTCTGCCCATAATTGATGACCTCTTTGATCAACTACAAGGAGAATATATATTTTCAAATATAGACTTGAGATCACGATATCACCAGGTGAGAATCAAGGAAGAATACATCAATAAGACAACTTTTAGAACCAAGTATGGCCATTAAGAATTTGTAGTGGTGCCATTTGGACTAACCAATGCATCAACTATCTTTATGTTCTTAATGAATGACATATTTAAAAATTATTTGGATAAGATTGTCATTGTGTTCTTGGATGACATACTTATCTATTATAAGTCATAAGAAGAACATGAACATCACTTGATGTTGGAACTACAAGTGTCGAGGAAACATTAGTTGTATGCAAAGATAAGCAAGTGTTCATTTTACCAAGAGAATATCCATTATTTGGGAACATTATTTCAAAGGAAGGTATAGTAGTAGATAGAATGAAGATTGAATCCATTGGAGGATGGAAAGGACCAAGTGTTGGATGTATGGTTTGACCCAGGTTCTACCTTAGTTCTCCAACAAAACCCTTTTCACCATCGACCCTTCTGGTAAGCCAGAAGGATACACCACACATAGAGTGTACAACACAATATCACCTAAGATGGCCGATGGGTGACTACATGACACAAATGTATATAGCCATGGAAGGGATTGTGGATGTTACCTTTACTTCTTCTTCTACTTAACCATGCATTCTACCATAACATTCATTAGATCTACTATTTTATCTATTCAATAACATTAATTATACATGATTATTCTAGTGTGCATTGTAAATAAACCCTAACATATGCATTCATCTAACCATCCATTCATCATAAGAATATAAAACAACACAGTAAACATAAAGCCACCATTTTACCATGGTTTCCCCCCCTAGGATACATCCACAAAGATCTTCTTCTTTATTCATTCTTCATCAAAATAGCACTGTGCACATCACAACATGAGTTTATTATTGGTGAGTCTCACCAGCGTCATACCAAGCTCCACAACTTGTGACCCAGACCTCAATTATACTTCATGGTTCTCCAAAATTGATATAAATCAAGCTCCACAACTCTTAGCCAACACCTAGCACTGTGAATTAAGACTCAAAAGTTCACCAAAATTGTTTTTTCACACCAGTTCTAAGACCTCTTGCTACCTCATACATCCTCTATTTATATTACAAAAGTGGGTAAAAACCCTTACACTATGACTCAAAACCCTAATTCTAAGTGGATTCCACTTTCCCTCTTTCTAACTATCTTCTACACAGTTGGTCTTTGATCCAACCCTTCCTTACTTTGACTATGTGTTGGTCTTCCTTATTTCCCAGTGCATTGCTTCCTTTGCCTTCTTGCGTGCTACTTTGTCCTCATTCTATCGTGCATGCTACTTCCTTTGGTCCATATAGTTTCCTTATTTTCTGCACTGAACCCCAAAATTTCTTGCTCCAACATGCCCCCAACACTAACCTGTGGCTCATCCTAAGACACTCAGGTCGTGTGTGCCTCTTCTAAAGATTTCTCATAGACCTGGAAATTATTTTCTAGCTCATCCACTTGGTTCTTTTCCTGCAAACTCTTACCTATTAGGGTCTCCACTACCTGCATTGTGATGTGATCCTTCAACACTTCTTCACTCTCTTAGTGCACCTATTCCAGTCTACTTTTCTCTAGTTCCATCCCTGCTATCATCGTTTCAGCTTGCTCCTGCAATAGCTCCAATTGAGCCTATCATGATTTGTTTTCTTTTTGCATGTCCCTTACCTCTTCTTGCAAGTTTTTCATCTCCTGCGCGACCCTCAGTTTCTCCAATATCGACATTTTCTTCTTCTTTTTATTTAGATCCTAGACTGTGGCATTCAAATTTTCCTCCCCCTGGTCCAATTACTGGATTCTTTCATCTTCTACCAGGCTTGTCCATATCTGCGTGGTCCCTTTGTTAATCTCTTCTAATTCTTTGACTTCCAATGCAATCCTATCTATTTGTTTTTTTTCTTATTTCTCCCTCTGGAGGTGTGGTTGGTGTCAGCTTCCCAACCAATTGACCCTCCATCATCTGCACTATCCTCTTCAAATTTTCTTCTTCATTGAGTTCTCCTACTAGTGCAATATCTAAAATTGTTTGGAAGACTTCTTGAAGTCTTTTCTCCAATTTATCTATGCATCGTTTATCCTATGCATGTTCAATCAGCGCTTATTTGATGATGGTCTCTAGCACCTCCTTTTTATCCTTGGTTATCTCTAAATTTGTTTCGTTTGTCCTTGCCCTTGATTTCACTTCTTGCGCCACACTCATATGCAACTTATATAGTTCCTTTGTTGGTATCTTGGATAATTCCAAGTCCATATGTTCCACTTCCTTCAAAGGTCTATGCATGGTTTCCCAATCTACTTGCAACATGCTCTGACTTATCTGAAACATCGTGCTTCCTATTATTTATGTATGGATTGTCTCCCTTCCTTCCTATGTTGGTACCTGTTGCATGGTACTTCTTTGTTGTGTGACATTGAGTTGTAAGCTCTCCATAACTTCTTTAAATTCTGTGATCTTCTTCATGAGCTCTTCTCTTTGAGATTTTGTGACATGGAGCACTTCTTCTCCTTGATATTACACCTTATCAGATACTAAATCTGCGTCATCTTCTATGATTGTTAGCTCAATGGGATTATTTTGTGCCTTCATCTTCTTTCTCTTTTATCCATCTGCATGGTTGATTTCCTCTTTTCTGTCTGCGCAAGCTTTGTTGCTTCTGGTATACTTCCAATCCTTTTCTGTTGTTTTGGGATTTCCTTTTTCTTCAGTGCTTCTCCGTTTCTTCCTTTTGTGCGTTTAGTTCCTAGCACTGAGGATATTGGTATTGTTTCCTTCTTCCTTTGTTTCTTTTATTTTACACCAGTATATGTGGTTTTGTTGCACTCTGTTGCTTTCCTATTATTTTTTGTTGGGCTACTAGACTTCTTTGATGTTCCAACTTCTTCCTTTTATTTACCCTTTTCTCCTTTCTTAACTACTACTGGCACCTTCCATTGGTCTAACCATTCTACGAGTACCCTCTGGACTTCTTCTGATGTAATGTAATAATGAATCTTGATCCATGTATTCTTAGGGTCTCTTCTGTCTT
This sequence comes from Picea engelmannii, assembly GCA_009831015.1. Lineage (NCBI taxonomy): Eukaryota > Viridiplantae > Streptophyta > Pinopsida > Pinales > Pinaceae > Picea > Picea engelmannii. Next base: position 274,344 of record ML791326.1, read on the forward strand.
GTATCCATGTGTTATTCCTGGATGCCTTAAGTTGGCTATCCCCTCATGCTTCTTCACCACTTTAGGTGAAATTCTCCATGTATTTGAAATCTTCTCCTGCATCTCTTGAATGTACATGCCAAAAATTATTGATTTCATTTTTCTTTGCTTGCCATTTGTGTTTTGTAACAGGTTTTCATATCTTGTTGCACCACACCTTCCTTTTCTTTCACAAAACATTGAAAAATTTAGTTTTCACCATGCCTCCAAGGCTATCAAAATCAATAATCAGGAACATTGGAACTCCGTTCCAACATCCTGCACATCTCTGTAGTCTTATAAGAAAAGGTTGAGTAGATACAATGCCCAACTTAGAACAGTTCCCTTTACACACTGTGCATCTGCTACGACTACTCCTACAGGTGCATATTCTTTGCAACATTTTCTAAGTAGTTTGCAGGTCATCAACTACGTCGCAAATCTGGTAGTTGGATCATTGATGTTCTTAATAATCATCCCTCTACTACCTCTATCCGTGCCAAAATTTTCCTTCACTTTCTTTGCTATGGTCTTTCTTTTTTTTATCATCAAGGTACTGATCTAGCTTTACCCCATCTATTGGTAATCCTGCTAGCTTAGAAATTAGGTTGACATCGAACGGGACAAGTTTGTCCATCCATAAAAATCCTCCATGTACGCACTCCAAAAGTTGTTTGATGCATGCATTTACATCTTTCCCCCTATCGAAGTGAGGAATTTCCAGTAAATTCACTATTCCATAGTTGTAAAGTCCATCTATCCAATTTTAGGAGATAGAATCGAGGTTCCTTTCAAAGTTGACCCCATGTTTTCCATATAAACCTCCTGCACAAGATCTGGGAACTTGGTGACCTTTGTCATATCATGATCAACGTATCTCTATTTGGGAACACATACAAAAATATCTTCCACGATGATGACTGCGTTTGGAATGTGGGATACTGTGAACAAAATTTGTGTTTTTGTGCTCATTGATGCCACTGGTGCCCTTTTCCTTGATGACCCTGCTTCTAGGGTTTCTTCTTCCTACATTTCCTCATCTGTGGCATGATCATCCTCGACTTTTGGGTTTTCCTATGCTGCAGGTTTACTTGAGTTTGAGTTATCACTATCATCATCACCTTGTTTTCCCTCTGCATGTGATGCTCCTAGGTTTTCTGTGTTCAGGTTTGACTTTTTCCTGGGGTTTCGTTCTTGCACTGCTTGGTTGACTTTTGCTATTTATTATTTTAAATTTTCTTCCTCAATCCACGTCAGACTAATGGATTCAGTCTCTATAGTTGGAATGTCATCCACATCGACCACTCTGGTAATCTCTTCTAGCCGTCTATTAGTGGTTCATGTTCTTCGCGCGAACTGACTTGGTCCTTTGAACTTTGGCGGCACCATTTTCTTAACTCGGGAAAACAACTTGTTGTATATCTCAACTGGGTTCTTCACAGATTCTTACTCACTCGCAACATGTTTTCTCTATTGTTCTTTTCTCAAAAATCACAAGTGTTTTTCCCCACTTTTCCCTTTTTATAGATTCTATCATTAATTCTCTAATGCACCCTTTCTTTTTCGTTCACCATTTTTTCACTTTTCCTGTAATTTCCCTTCTCATTGCACAATGTTTAATTTTCCTTCATGCAATCTCCTAAATTATGTCGCATAAATTTGTTGTCTATTGCGCGCTTTCGTTCTCAACTGCCTGTCTACCACTTCTTCCTCTAACTACTTTTTTTTGTCTTTTTCTTCATTTTTCTACTTTTTCGTCCTACTATATAAAATATGTACAAGTCTAACTTATGTGTTGTAATTACTGAGGGTTGGTATGTGGATTGTCCCTATACAATTTCAATCAACTATCATTCACCAATCCTTGAAATTCCTTTCCTATTAATTCCTTCAACTGCACAACACCTCCATTTGTGACATACTTTATCTCATATGGCCCTAGCCAGTGCATTCTAAGCTTCCATGGGTGTTGAAAATATTTATTGTCATAGAGGAGAACCAAATATCCTACTTTTAAGTTATTCTTCTTAATGTGTCTATCATGCCATGCTTTATCTTTTTCTTTCTGTACTTCCTGATGAAAACCAGTTATGATTTTGTCTTCCTCCAATTCCATAAGTTGAAATAATATTTCGTGTGTTGCACCTATTTGTGTCATATATGTAATTGATGCAATGATGTAATTGATGCAATGATAGAAATATAAGGGTACTACTTCATGTGTTGCGCCTATTTCTGTCATATCTGTAATTGTTTTCATATCAAAAAAGCTAAGGGAACTACTTCTTCTTCTCCATACACCAACCTAAAGGGTGTCTATTGTGTTAACTTATTGCATGTAGTTCTATAATCCCATAGTACTGTTGGTACCTTCAAATTCCAGTCATATCAGTTCACATTAAAAATAATTTTCAAGGCATTCTCCAATATCTTATTAAACACTTCAATTATTCCATTAGCTTGAGGGTGATAAGGAGTTCTCTTTTAGTGATGTATCTCAAATTATTCCAGCATTTCTTCAATTGTATTTTTGATAAAGTGAGTCCCCTGATCACTCATAAATATTCTTGAGCATCCAAACCTTGTCACTACATGTTCAAATAAAAATCATGTTGTAGTTTCTGTGCTGTAGTACTTCATTGTTTCTTCCTCAACTCATCTGGTCAAGTAGTCGGTCTCTCTAATAATATATCTGGCTCTTGATATTCTTGCTGGTGGATTAATTGGACTTATAAAATATACTTCCCACTTATCAAATACTTTTAAGGTCATCTTAGGTCTCAATGGAATCTCATACCTCTTGGATGGCTTCCCAACTCTCTGACAAACATCAAAATTCTGACAGTACTCCTTTGAATCCTTGTGAACTGTTGGCCACCATAATCCCATGTGTAATACCTTCTACACAATGAATTTTCCTAAGTAGTGTCATCCAACTATGCCTTCATGTTCTTCTACGAAAATAAAAATCCTTTCATGTTCCATCACACATCTCCTCAAAATGTTATATGCTTCAATCTTGTATAAATGACCTACAATAAATTGATATTTTGCATCTCTAACCATCAATTTTTTCTTCTACGCAATAGTAAATTCTCTTGGTGCAAACCCTGTAATCAAAAACTCAATAATGTCAAAAAAATACTCATCATCTATCTGTACTAAAAACAATTGTGCATATGGAAAGTTATCCTTCAAGTTATTGGGTTCTTCTCCGTCGGTTATCCTGGATAGGTGATCTGGTCATGCATTCAATCTTCCAAGCTTCACCACAACTTCAAAGGAAAACACCTGGAATAAAAGTAGCCATTTGCATATCCTGCTCTCCAACACTAGCTTATTAACTAAATAACTATGAGCAGAATGATCTGTAAACATCTTTAAATGTTTCCCCAACAAGGAATGTTTGTATTTATGTAAATCGTACACCATAGCTAATTGTTCCCTTTCTATAGTGTTGTAGTTTTGTTATGAATCTAATAACTTTCTTCTTGCAAATGCTATAGGGTGATTTATATCTGTGGAAATACTTCTCCTAATTCTATTATAGATGGATCCACATGCACATGAAATTGTTTAGACTAATCTAGAAACACCAGAATTGGTGCAATGCCCATTGTCTCCTTCAGAATATCCAAACTTTGTTGGCATTCATCATTACACTAATACTTGATGTCCTTTTTCAACAACGTCTCCATTGATGCAGTAGTCTGTGCATATACCCTTATAAACTTCATGCAATACCCCATATGACCAAGCGTACTCTTCAACTAGCGCACTGACTTCAGTGGTGGTAAGTTAACTATGACATCAATTTTAGTAGGATCAACTAGAAAGATTTGTTTACACACCACATGCCCTAAATAAATACCAAAAGGTGCACTGAAAATGAATTTCTTAATATTTAATGAAATCTGACATTGTCTGCATCTATCTAACTTCAATATTAAGACTTCCACGTGATCCTTCAATAAACTAAACACTATCCAATCATCCAAGTAAACTTCCAAAAACTTATGAATTAAGTCTTTAAAGGAAGCCACTACTACTCTTAAAAAAATTCCAATTGCATTCTTCAACCCAAATGGAATAGTTGTATATTGAAATGATCCCCATTCTATAGAAAATGTGGTCTTATGTCTATCTTCTAGTGATATTCTGATTTGATGATATCCTGAAAACCCATCTGTAAAGGAATAAGCTTCTCGACCTCCAATGTTATCCAACACTTCATCTATAAATGGGGTAGGAAAATGATCATGTAGGAAAGCATCATTAAATTTTCTCAAATCTACAAAAATCATAATCCCCCCTTTCTTCTTTTCTTTCACCACCATAGGATTGATCCATTTTGATTCTTCCACAAGTCCTATGACACCAACCTCTAACATCTTGTCAATTTTTGACTTTACTTTCTCCTTTTATATTGGGTTCAACCTGTAAGGTCTTTGTCTTATAGGTCTGGATTCTGGCTTCAAAGGGATCTTCATCTCTCCTAGATCTCCTGATAATCCCTTCATCTCTAAGAATGTTGTTAGGAACAAGTCATTATACTCACACATTAATTCTGTGATTGTTTCTATTGTTTGATTATCCTAATAATCTCCAATGCTTGCAATATTTGGATTTTCTAAAGTTCCAATGTTTACCTTTTTATCTTTAAAGGTGCAACATAATCTTCTGAATCTAACTTGGGACCTTCTACTTCCCTCTCACCTTCAACTTCTGAGATCTGGATATTGCGCATACTATCCTCTGCTAGATCTTCTTCTTCTATGATACGATAACATTGTAGCAACTGTTTAACTGTCTCTCTAGTCTGGTTATGATATTTTGGGAATATTTCAAATTATGGTTCTTAAGATATTCTATCTCTTACCACCTTCAGCATTGTATCTATCTATGGACTTTCATGCTCAAAGAAAAATGTAAGTACAAAATTTTGCTGAATCTCTTACCAATTTGCAGTTTCTATGCATTGTTCCTAGTCAATGTACCATTTCTTTGGAATTCCTTCTAATGTGTGAATAAAATGATGTGGCCATTCTACTGGTGGTACTAATCTCCATTGAACCATGCACTTCTCTATATGTTCTTTAGGTTTTCCAAGTCCCTCATATTTTTGCTTCTCTGCGTTGAATCTGATGTGCATTAATCTCTTGCACTGAAACCAGTTGTTGATCTTCTCCTTATGTGTACCCCACCAACGAGAAGGTGTAGCTTTCAAAGCAATATCAAATACTAGTAATATATTATTTTCTACTACTTCTAATTCAAACTTCATTAAAAATTATTCTAAGTCATTTAGAACATAAAAAGTACGAGGATCTCTTACCTCTGAACCAATCCATCTTAAGCACACACATCATTCTATCACATCTTCTCATGGATAATTCATGTAATCAATGTTGTTATTTCTCCATTGCTGTGTTAGAGTCTGAAGCACAAGATCTAATACTCCTCCAATTGAGCATTCCATATGAATTTGGGTTGATATAATCTTCTTCGTGCACATTTTTTCTGTATAATTGATTTACATGTTTTGTAAGAATATTGTTTGTTGTAGGTTCCACATACCTTCCTCCTTTTGAGGGTGTTGATTCAGGTTGGTTGTCATTGGTTTCAACCCTTGAAGAAAGACCCATAGCACAAAGGTTTGGGTAATGGACCCAATAGTGTTTGATGTAAATATGACTCATTATTTTTT
>ML791326.1:282066-307358 GCA_009831015.1 Picea engelmannii
GGTTTCCACGTAAAACACTAGTGTACTGTGTATGTGTGTGATTGTTTATTTATTACTGCTCATTATTGGATAATAATTCTACATTGATATAACATTTGAAGAAAAAGGATTATAATTACGTTATTACTGATTCACCCCCCTCTTAGTAATCCAACAGAGGGATCCAATGGAACAATAACTCTGTATTCTGATGATTTAAATATGATCTTCCTTGTCTTTAAATTAATAATAGTATGGTTATAAAAGGCCCATTCTAGGCCCAACAATGCTGGATATGGCAAAGTATTATCTACTATGTCAATGACTTCAAAGTATTCTATGGTGCACACACCATCTAGGTCTACTGGAATCCCTTTCAATCTTCTAATTGGCACTAATCTGTGTTGATTTTCTAACTTCAATTGGAGAGGTGAATACTCCAATTGAGGTTCTCCCATAACTTCCCATGTCTTCTTTGGAAAAACATTGAATTCAGACCGTAAGTCTAGTATGATATCCCCCATATTGAAATATGCAATGTTTGCATTCAATCTGAATTCCCTGATTTTTCTTCTCTTCTTCCAAACCTAATTCACTATCTTTACCCCTTCTTCCCCAGGATGACACTTTTATAACAAACTCTGCAATACTTGTAAATAATTTTTATCATTCAACAACTTTACAAAAGATCCCAAAACGTTTTTTAAGTTACTTTCTCTGAAGGATTCTCTTTGATGGTCTGATCAAATAAAGGTGGCATATCATACACTGGTATCTCATCTACTGGCTTCATTCCTAAGGTAAAAACAATATTCTCTTTCAAAATATCTTGTCTATCTTCTTTGAATATCCCCTTTTCTTTGCGCACGTCAAACTTCTATTCAAGTGTTTTATTCTTTCTAACCCACTAGTATTGATCTCGATCCTTCTTTACTACATATTCTCTTGTCTTGGCTCCACCTCTAGTAACTATGTGAATATTTTTCCCATCCAATTCTTTGTTTTCCACTGCAATCCATTGTACATTCTGATTATTCTGGTTTCTCTTGTCCTATATTTTTGTCAACAGTGTTAGGCAATATTTTTTCTCATGGTCTGTTGCGCGACAATACATACATGTCACAGGTGGTTGTGGATAGTCCCTGGCATAGTACCCCAGTTTCTAATAGTTATAACAATTTACAAGTCCTCGACCTCCTCCAAATCCTCTTCCTCCTCGATCTCCTCCTCTATTACCTTGATTATCTCCATGCAGTGTGTTATATTGAGGTCCTTGAATATACTGCAGCTACACATTATTGTACTGAGGTTTCACTACACACTATTGTGCAAGATTATACCGTCGTGGTCCTTGAAACTGTTGCGCGTTATTGCACTGCGGTTGTGCTGCAAATTGTTTTGGCTACTTGGCATTGTTATACTGCGACTGGTGTGCATTTTTTCCTGTTATTTTTTCATCCTGCACCCTATATGTATCTAAAATCCTCTCTTTCATCATCTCCAAAGTTATACAACCCTTATTTTCATGTCCCACTGAATTACAAAAATTACAAAATGTACTCTTCGGTACCGTTTGATACTTCTGCATCATGGGACAATGATGAGGATCCTGCCCATGTGTCATGCATATCTCACACCATGGTTCTCATGATGATAACATATTTGTAATCCATATTCCGATATATTGCACAAAGGTTGGACACTCGTTCTTATGATGACCTTTTTTTCTGCAAAATGTGCACGAGACATCTTCTCTCTTCTCCTTTCCCTTATTTTGATTTAACTGAAATGTTAAGTTATTTAAGTCTTGTCTCAACTCTTCCATAACTAGATCTATCTGTTTATATGAGTTTTCCTCTAACTATAGGGATAGTTGCAGAGCCTCATCCTGACTCTAGAGTTTTTGCTGCCTCAAAGGATACTTCAAGTGTGTCAATAAAGAGTTAACAAATAAATGTCTATGTTGCATATTAGTAATAGGGTACTTCAACTTACCTTTTAGTATTTTGAAATTTTGGTCCACCTCCTAGACTGATTCTCCTAGCTTCTGCTTAATGTTTATCATTTCATTCATAAACTAATCCTTTGAAATCAGTTTCTAAAATCCGTTGATTAATTGCCTCTTGACCTCTGCTACAGTTGTAGGCGCTCTTGTTGGGTTGTTTACTGCAAGACCCATGTACCAATATAATGCGCGATCTATGAACATGATTTCCAACTACGCAACCTTTTTATCCTCATTTGTAATCTACTTAGCTTCCCATATCTTCTCACAGATAAACAAATGTTTTTATGAGTCCTCCAAACCTTCTCCTCGAAACTATGGTAACATAATAGTTGGATCTTGTCTTGACAATGTGAATTTTGTTGTACTATCACCTCCGCGCGGTGTAGACACTTGACTTCTATTTGTTGAACTTACACTTCTGTTTGAAATTCCACTGGACCCACGTCCTGTAAAAATTATTATACCACTAATCACTTGTTGGTTAACCAATTTTTCTTCTTCAAATGTCTTAGTCACACATGGGGTTGTGGGTTCCACACTAATTCATATCTGGAATGGAGAGCCTTCTTATGCACCAGACCCTTGAACTCTAATTTTTATTTCATATGTAGCACACAATATTTCCTCAAGATGCCTTATCGCACGTAGATCCTCTACCTCTTTCTCATCACTTTCCAATCTCTCTCATTTGGATACTTCTCTCTTGTTACTAATGATCTTAAACTGGTAGGATCGTCCACTGCACATCACTCCTACTTTCCTTATTATTTCCCTTGTATGCTCCTCATCCATCATTATGGGGTCCATTGCTTCCTCCTTCTGGCCTTCGTCTAGATCCCTCTCCATATCTCATATCTTTCTTAGTGCTTCCCCCATCTCCCTCATCTGCGCAGAGTGATTTAGTTATCTGATTCCATGGTAATCATGCCTTTATCATGTAATAATATCTTGATCGATGTGTAAAGAGACCTGTTGTACCTCCCTTTGGGTCCCTTCAAGAAATATTTCTATGCAATAGTATATGACTTCATTATGTCTACTGCAAATTCAGTAATAAACCCTGCAGTAATAAAGTCTAAACAAAAATCCACTGTGCACGTGAATTTATTATTAACCCTTTCCAATCGTGCAATGTTCTCAACAATCCACTCTATTGGCCTAATCCGATTAGTTTTATGGGTATACTTCAACCTAAATATCCACTCCTGTAATAACTGTTGAAAATAACAGAAATATTCCTCATGCAAATCAATAAACACATACATTTGTAGATACTAGCACAATGTATATATGGAACTTTTGTTATCTTTTTGCACGAACTTGAGATGTTTTTTCTCCAACCATATTTCAATATCTTGCTTCATAGGATTCCATGGCCTGAACATTCCTTTATACCACTACATATTCTTCACCAAACCCCTTCCAGGATGTTCTTATGAGTTCCAGCTGGAAACAAAACCATTTGTTGGATGTATGGGTTGACTTGTGTTCTACCTTAGTTCACCAGCAAATCCCTTGTCACCATCGTCCCTTCTAGTAAACTAGAAGGCTACATTGCACAGAAAGTGAACAACATAGTCTCACCCAAGATGGTTTATGGGTGACTAAAAGATGAAAATTTATGTAGTCATGGAACAGATTGGGGATATTCCCTTTACTTCTTCTTCTACTTTACCATGGATTCCACCATAAAATTCATCAGATCTACTATTTTATCCATTCAATAACATTCATTCTACATGATTATTCTAGTGCGCACAGTAAACAAACCTAAAATATGCATTCATCAAACCATTCATTCATCATAAGAATATAAAACAAACACAATACACATAAAGGCACCATTTTACTCTAGTTCACCCCCCCGGGCTACGGCCAGAAATATCTTCTACTTTATTCATTCTTCATAAAAATAACGTTGTGTGTATCACAACATGAGTTTATGATTGGTGAGGTTGACCAATGTCACACCAAGCTCCACAACTTGTGACCTAACCCTAAGTTACACTTCGTGATTCTCCAAAATCGATCTCCACAAATCTTAGCCAAAACCTAGCACTGCGACTTAAGACTCAAAAGTTCTCCAAAATTGGTTTTTCACACCAGTTCTAAGATACATATAGGTACCTCATACATCCTCTATTTATATTACAAAATTGGGTAAAACCCCTTACATTATGACTCAAAACCCTAATTCTAATTGGACTCCACTTTCCCACTTTCTAACTATCTTCCACGTGGTTGGTATTCAATCCAACCCTTTCTTACTTTGACTATGTGTTGGTATTACTTCTTTCCTGGTGCGCTACTTCCTTTTCCTTCTTGCACGCCGCTTTCTCCTCATTCTATGGCACAGACTACTTCCTTTGGTCCATCTAGTTTCCTTATTTGTTGCGTTGAACCCCAAAATTTCTTGCTCCAACACCAAGTAGTGTTTCATAAGTTAGATCTTTCATGGGATTAGCCAGATACTACATAAAAATTATAGAATGATTATTTAAAAATTCTCATCCCATCACTTCTTTACTAAATAAGGGAATTAAGTTTGAAAATATAATAAAGTGTGATGAAAATTTAATTTATTGAAAGCCTTACTTACTAATTCACCTATTTTGAATATTTCCGACCCAAATGAGAAATTTGTGGTATGTACATATGCATGTTGTAATATTCCAAATATAAAAAGTATGTAGAACATAAATAAAATTCTAGAAATGGAAGATGAACAACAATATAACTAGAACAACACCACAAAAAGACCAATATGAAACCAAAATAACACCAGAAATATCATGTTGATTACTGAGAGAAATGTTCACTTGCCTCTTCGATGGGGCAACCTCCATTGGAGCAGAGATCTATTATAATAATATCTAAGCTAGGGTTCGCATACCCTTGACTCCTATTTATACTAAATATGTCTATCAAGAGAACCATCTAGAGGAAGATCCTTCTAGAAGAGGAAGCTTCTATTAGGTATTCTTACATTCGATTTATTCTATCTTACTGCAAGGCCTTATTAGCATTGTCCTTTATTACATTGGAATATATTGTTCTACCCATGTGAGGGGTTAGGTCCCTAACATGTCCTCCCCCTTAAAAACAACCCTTTCCTCAAGGCTTGAGATGTGGAAATTGTTGCAGAATGGAAGCTAGTTCCTAAGTGGCATATGTTGGAGTTGTATATTTCCACTAGACTAACACTTCCTTGATGGTTCATTGATGCAAGCGACACTCACGCTAGTCCAAAACTACTTGTGGTTGTAGCCAAATGGATCCTTCTTCATCCAACTCAGGAAGGTTGGTTTGTGTTTGGCACTTAGTTCCAATCACCTTCTTTAAGCATGAAACATGAAAAATAGGATGTAGCTTAGAATGACTGGGAAAATCTAACTGATAGGCCACTTGTCCCACACACTTGAGAACGGTATAAGGACCATAAAATTTGGGTGCCAACTTCTGACAATGGTCGGCCTTGAGGGAATTTTTATTGTAAGGTTGCAGTCGAAGGAACACCTGATCCCCTTCTACAAATTGACATTCAGAGTGAACTTGATCTGCTTGTTGCTTCATGCGATTTTGGTCCATGACCAAATTCTCTTTGAGGGTACGAAGAATAGCCTCTCGAATTGTAAGCGTTTGGTCAACATCCAGGACCTTCGAGACACCTGGTAAGTTTGAGAGAACTGAAGGTGGATTTTGTCCATATACTACTTCAAAAGGAGTCATGTGGGTAGTTGTATGGTATGAAGTGTTGTACCACCATTCAACTAGGTGTAACCATTGAGCCCACTAATTTTTCTTTTCTAATGAAAAACACCTCAAATATGTTTCCAAACACTTGTTGACAACTTCAGTTTGACCATCTGTCTGGGGATGATAAGTTGTGCTGAGATGAAATTGGGTTCCTTGTAGCTTGAACAGTTCTTGCCAAAAATTGTTGGTGAAGGTTGGGTCGCTATCAGAAACAATAGAATGCAACATGCTATGAATCTTGAAGACTTGATCCATGAAAATTTGAGCCAAAGTGGATGTTGTAAATGGGTGTTGAAGAGCACATAAATGAGCATACTTGGAAAGGCGATCAACTACCACCATGATGACTGATTTATTGCCTGATTTAGGTAAGCCTGTAATAAAATCCATAGTTATATCCCTCCAAATAGCAGGTGGAATTGGAAGTAGTTGCAGTGTGCCGGGAGATTTGACTGTTTCTCCCTTGTTGCGTTGACACACATCACATTCAACCACAAAATTATGAACGTCTTGTTTCATACCATCCTAGAAAAAATAGCGATTGACCCTATCATAGGTTTTGGTAAACTCAGAGTGTCGAGCTGTGGGTGTAGCATGAAGCTCAAAAAGTACCGTGGATTTAAGTTTTGATTGTTTACTTAAATACAAACGAACTTTGTATTGAAGCTCCTCATGGAGCCAAGAGCACCTTGGGGAAACTGGAGAATTGGACTGCAATTGTTGTATCAGATGCTAACTTTTGGGATCATGTAGCCATTCCTAACAAACGACTTGGAGCCCATCTAGTACAATGAAGGAGAGAGAAAAAAGGGAGCCTTCATCTTCATATTTTTGGGAAAGTGCATCCGCAACCACATTGTCTTTGCCTTTCTTGTAAATGATCTCATAATCATATCCAAAGAGCTTAGTCACCCATTTTTGTTGCTCTGGGGAGGAAATGCGTTGTTCCAAAAAATACTTGAGGATTTGATGATCCGTCTTAATTTGGAAGAGTTTCCCCAATAGATAAGGGCACCACAAATCAATGTCATGCAGAATAGCCAACATTTACTTTTCATAGATTGATTTGCCAAAATTTCGTTTAGACAGTTGTTTGCTAGTAAAGGCCAAAGGTCGACCCTCTTGCATAAGAACAACACCAATACCTTTCCCTGAAGCATGACATTCCAGGACAAAGGTCTTTGTTAAATCAGGAAGGGCCAAGACTGGAGTGGTGCACATGGCCATCTTCAAGGTTTGAAAATCTTGAGCAACTTCCAGAGTCCAAGTGAAAGAATTCTTTTTAAAGAGTCCAGTGAGAGGTGTTGCAATATTTCCATAATTCTTAACAAACTTGTGATAATAACCTGTTAAGCCCAGAAATCCTCACAAGATTTTGAGAGATTTTGGATGAGGCCAGTCTTGCATAGATTCAATCTTTTTAGGATCCACCCTAATGTCATCCTTCCCAACAAGATGACTCAAGTACTTGACTTCCGAGGAGCTAAAAGCACATTTAGATTGTTTCAGGAAAATTTGGTGTTGAGAGAGTAGATGGAGAACTCAGTCCAAATAAGCAATATGGTTTGTCTAGGTTTTTCTATAGATGAGGATATCATCAAAGAAAACTAAGACAAAATGACAGAGAAAAGGAAGAAAGACATGATTCATGAGGCTTTGGAAGGTGGAGGGGTCATTACAAAAGTCAAAGGGCATGACCAAAAACTCATAGTGGCCCTCATGAATTCGAAAGGAAGTCTTAGGAATGTCTGCCTCTTTCATACGGATCTAGTGGTAGCCAGAACGAAGATCAAGTTTCGTAAAGAACTGGGCACCACTCAATTCATCCAAGAGGTCATCAATGGCAGGAAAGTGAAATTTGTATTTAATGGTGAGTTTGTTGAGGGTGCGGAAGTCAGGACACATGCGCCAAGAACCTTATTTCTTCAAGAGCATGAACACATGAGAAGAGTAGGGGCTCGTACTAGGGAGGATAACACCTTTTTTAAGCAGTTCTTGAACCATTTTCTCAATTTCATTTGTTTGGGAAAAGGGGTGATGATAGGGATGGATATTGGGAGGAAGGATTCCTGGTACAAGGGGAATGGAATGATCATGAAAACCACGGGAAGCAGGGAGTCCTTGGTGAGTGGAAAAGACCACTTGATGTTTAGAGAGGATGACTTGAAGGTCTTGCGGCACAAAGGGTGTCTCAGTTGCTTATATGTCATGGAGTTGGCCAATAACTCCAGAATGACCTTTTTTAAGCATCTTTTCCATGCGATGGGAACTAATGATCTCAAGTGAACCGGTGGTGATTCCTTGGAACTTATATTTTTGGCCCTCCTGGTTGAATTGCATGGTTAATTCCTTAAAATCCATGAGAATGGGACCCAAAGTCCCTAGCCAATCTACACCCAACACAATGTCACAACCGCCCATGTCGATAGAAAACATATGATATTTCAGGTCGTAGTCACCAATTTAGAGATGCACAATTTCACAACGCCCTCCACATTTCATGGAGTTGTCATTGGAAATCATGATTTGGAAATTATTGACTGCATGGATATAACAATGAGTTTCTTGGGAAATGCAGCGATGAATAAAATTATGGGTGCTTCCACTATCAACAAGAATGATGACCTTCTTATGCTTGATGTAACCAATTAGATTGAGGGTTTGGGGAGCAGAGAAGCTAGTGAGAGGATTTAGGGAAATGACCGGTTCTACTTTGAGAGGGTCTGAGGGAGGGGTTATGTCAGTGGGTTCAGGTGACTCAGACACAAGGGAAGTTTCAACATCCTCTTCCGAAACATCCTCCGAGATGGACATAAAAATATTTTGTTCCTTACACTTGTGGCCCAGGAAATATTTGTCATCAAAATTATAACAAAGGCCTTTGTGTTGGCGTTCAGCCATTTCATCCCTAGTCAATTTTTTGATCTTTAGTGGAGTAGAAGGAGGAGTGGGATTTATTGGTTTAGTGCGAGGAATAAAGGAGGGTTTTCAGTTTTGAGAAGAGACAACATGTTGTGATTTCTTAGCTCTTTTAGTAGCCTCCACCCAACTCTAAGGCTGAGCCATGAGGACATGGGCACGAATGTCATCCTTGAGGCCACTGATAAAACATTCTAAAAAAAAGCATCAGACATGCCCTCTGCACGAAAATCTAGTCGCTCAAAATAAACTATAAAATATTCCACCGTGCCAGATTGTTTCAGCTTTGTCAAATGACCTAAATAGTTGGTGTCAGTCTCAAAGCATTCATAAAGATCTACCACAAAGTGTGTCGAAGAAATATACCCTTGACGGGTAGTTTTTCTCCATTTCCACCATTGCCAATGTTCTTGATCTAGATGGAGAACACCATATCGGAGTTTGGCCAAGTAATCTGTAATGCCATACAAAGAGAAATAATGTTCCATTTGAGTGGCCCAACCAGTGGGATCCGAGCCATCAAATTTGGTCACATCCACTCGCGGAAGGCATAGGTCACGCTGAAAGTGATGGGGCTCAAAATTATGGGAATGAGAGAAGTTTCAACTTCAGTATGCAAAGGTGGATCAAATAAAGGGGGATCTACAAGGATATGTCGCTTGGTGTAGATCATGGAAACAACATATTCAAGTTGGGTAGTCATGTCTTGTTTGAGGTCTTCTTTGATTTCGACGATTGATGTGGTGATGGAGGAATGCATGTTTTGATTGATGGTGGAAATATTGGCATTGAGTTGTCTCACATCTTGTTGGGTCTCTGTGAAATTAGATTGCAAGGTATTGAAGCGAGCTTCCAAGTCTTGGCTACGGGTATGGGCCATGATGATGAGGGAACCAAAAAGGGGTAGGTGGGGTAAAAACATTTGCTAAAAAGTGATAGGTATGAATGTGATAAGGGAGAAGAGATAAATCCAATGGAATAGGTCTCAAATAATGGTGCACAATTTTCCAAAATTTTTATTCTTTTACACCTACGGAGTTATAATCCAGTCTGAAGAATACTACATGGATGAAATGCCCAAATGATTAACTAGGAAGAAATGTGTAGTGATTTGGAAACTCAAACATAGTTGCGTGGCAATAGATCTTGTCTGTTTTATTTTTTGTTTATGTCCCCAAGGGTTAGGTATTCAAGGGTTCTGTAGACAAGGGTTTTCCTATGTGCTATAGCTCTCTGATATATGTGTGGGGTCCAATAGTAGTACTCGGACCAATATCTCAGGGCACCAGCTAAGGAGGCTAGACCGTGCCCTTATCCGTACTACCCGACTACCCAGGTACTAGAGAGTATCTTCCCAATTGTTGTTCTCAGTGGCACTATAGAAGTCAGGTGACCAATTGATTATCTAAAGAGGGATTCAAGAAATCTAGGACGATCCGTATATAGGTGTTGTCTGATGCGCTACCACTCGAAGGGGTACCAACAGGGGTTACAAGGGTGCCCAACAGATGTGCGCTTAAGAACCACTTGTATTTCCTGCATGTATGAATCCCTCAACTGCGGGTTTATGCATGTAACGACAGATCTCTGTAGCTTAAAGATGTCGGAATACGTCTCTACCCTGAAAAAAAATTAACCCACAATTTTCTGTCGAGGAAAGTGCTTTGATACCACTTGTAATATTCCAGATATAAAAAGCATGCAGAATAGAAATAAAATGCTATAAATGGTAGATGAACAACAATATAACTAGAACAACACCACAATAAGATCGATATGAAACCAGAATAACACCATAAATAACACTTTGATTACTAAAAGCAATGTTCACTTTCCTCTTCGACGGGGCAACCTCCAGTCGAGCAGAGCTCTATTACAATAAAATCCAAGCTAGGGTTCTCATACCCTCGACTCCTATTTATACTAAATATGTCTATCAAGAGAACCATCTAGATGAAGATCCTTCTAGAAGTGAAAGCTTCTATTAGGTCTTCTTACATTCGATTTATTCTATCTTATTGCAAGGCCTTATTAATATTGACCTTTATTACATCAGAATATATTGTTCTACCTACATGAGGGGTTAGGTCCCTAACACATGCAAAGAAGTAATTGGTGGAGTCCTTACTAAGAATAAACATTCCATTAGTTATGAGTCCAAAATTTTTAAAGAACATGAGAGAAATTATGCCACACATGATTTGGATCTTGCTTCCATAGTTCATGCATTGAATATGTGGAGGCATTATTTAATGGGGAAGAAATTTGAATTAAGGACAAACCATAGTGGTCTGAAATATATTTTTGATCAAACAACTTTAAATTCCGAATAGACAAACTGGATGGAATATTTAACTGCATATGAATTTAACATAAAACATATCAAAGGAAAAGAAAATAAAGTTGTCGATGCACTTAGTAGAAGAGTACATCTCGTGCATGCTATAGCCATTAGTATGAATAGTTCAGATTTAAAGAGTAGAATTTTAAATGCTTTTGTTATAGATCAAAATTACCTACATGTAAAATAAATCTTACAACAAGAAAATGTATAATATAAATTTAAAGAATATAAGATGAAAGAAGATGGAGTACTAATTGATAGAAACATAATTTATGTTCCTAGTTTTAGAGAACTTAGGAATTTGGTATTAAAGGAAATGCATAATGTTCCATGTGTCGAATATCCTAGTTACCATAAAATAATTGCAACAATAATAAGCCAATAATTTTGGCCAAGAATGAACACGGATGTTGCTGATTACAATGCCAGATGTATGGAATGTCAGAGAGTGAAAGTTGACCATAGGCACCTAGCGGATTTGCTACAACCATTGCCAATTCTAGAAAATAAATGGGAAGTTGTAACCATTTCTTTTATTACTAAATTTCCCATAAAAACAAGGAAACATGATTCAATAATTGTAGTGGTGGATAAATTGACAAAGGATTCTCATTTTGTTCCCATAAAAAAGACACATTGAATAGCTATTATTGCAGAAATTTATAAGAGGGAAATTACTAGGTTGCATGAAATACCTAAGGAAATTGTTTCAGATAGAGATACAAAGTTTACTTCAAAATTTTGGAGAGGATTGTTAAAGTATTTGGAACAAATCTAAATTTTAACACAACATACCACCCATATTCGGATGGGAAGAAAGAGGGAATCAACCAAGTGATTGAATACATGTTGAGAATGTATGTGATGGATAAGTCGTCTAAGTGGGAAGATTCATTGAATTTGGTTGAGTTTTCCTATAATAATGGGTATCAAGATTCATTGAATATGAGTCCATTTTAATATTTGTATGGTATAAAATGAAATACACCAGTGATTCGGGACAAACCAACAAAAAAAAATAGTACTTGGGCCAGAATTATTCAAGGACATGGAAGACCAAATGATTAAAATAAAACAAAATTTGAAGGAAACACAATATAGATAGAAGAGTTAAGAAGATAAGAATAGGATAGCTAGATAATTTAAAGTGGGAGAGAATGCACTTTTGAAAGTGAATCCCAAGAAGATCTTATTAAAGTTGGGAAGTTGTACCAAGCTAGTAGCCAGATTTTGTGGTCCATTTGAGATACTGGACAAAATATGGATAGTTTCATACATGTTTGCATTGCCTACTTCCATGAAAATGCATAATGTATTTCAAGTACCTTTCTGAAAAAGAATGTGCATGATCCTAACCATGTTATTGATTGGAATTTGATTTAGGTGGATCTAGGAGGAGACTTCCAGGTCTATCTGGTGCACATATTGGATAGGAAGGTCAACATGCTTTGGAATCGATCCATAGGTTTGGTAAAGGTTCAATCGACCTACTATTGCCCTGAATATGCTACTTGGGAGCATGAGGATGACGTACGAGAAGAGTACCTATGATTTTTTGAATATTGTTGAAATTTTGATTTCTCTCTTTTGTATATGCATTGAGGATTGTGCCAAAATAAGGGAGAGGGGAATGTAATACCCTAGTTTTTATTCCCGAAATTAATAATGTATTTTTGTTTATTTGATGAAAGGCTAGAGTTCCTATAAATTTGAAAAGGTCGGAGTTCCTAGAAATGTAATACTTTGAATATTAATAATAAAAATGCATCACTGGTTGCAAGATGGAAATAGATAGAGATAGGGGGATATGATTAATGAGAGAGGGGGATAAAGGGGCTAAGTCACTTTATTATTTTATTCACCCATCTTGGTTTTAATTGGAAAAATTGGTTACATGAAATTCTTGGGGAAGTCCATGTGGTGATTTATTGCATGTAATTATATAAACCCTATTTTTGATTATTTGGGGTTTTCTCAATCATTGTTATTTTTTACTCATTCATTGTCCTTGTATGGGCATGGGAAATGAATTATGGGAGGAAAAGAACCAATTTTGGTTGGTTGCAAATAATTGTTGATTATTCCATAAAGGAATGGATTCTTGCATGCATGGGAATGATGGAAATTATGAAAGAGTTGTCCACAATTGAGAATCCTTGGAGTTTCTAGCATTGAGATTTATTGACCAGTAGCATTGGAGCCTTGGAAAAGAAGTGCAATAGCCCGGGGGGATCCATTGGAAAGAAAGGGGTGCATTTATTTGGGTTTCATAGGCTGAAGGGGGAAGAGATATGGTAAATTATGATTGTTGTGTGATTGGGAAAACTATGAGAGCTTGACAAGTGGTTGTGTGTGTTAGAGTCGACCTAGGACCCATCCTTGTGGATTCATAGCCCTAGATTAGTGTAGACCTATTGTTGAGAGCTATAAAAATAATGTCTATGGTTGGGTGGAACGTATGACTTATGCAACTAGTTGGTGAATGGTTTATTTAAGGATAAGTGCTCTCTGTGTAATTTACATATTTATCTATGTATTATTTATCCTTGATATGTATTTATATTGTACATGTTTTCTATTAATATTGTGCATGGGTTATTAACCATTTCCTTTATATTTTAACATGTTGTTGTTAATTTCATGTGCATGTATTAGGCTACTTGATTTAAATAATGGTTATAGAAATTTGAATTTTCCCAAGAAGGAAAATTTAGAGGTACCCGATTCGATGGGTAAATTACAAATAGGTATCTGAGAAAATATTTGGGTTTGCTGGTGACAGGTACATCACATCCATGGAGGATTTTGCTTCTGTAGAAGGGGCATCACTTGATACCTTTCCTCTCTCAAAACTTTTAGATATACATTGTTTCTTGTAATTCCCTTATTTTCCACATCTTCAGCATACCTTTACAAATTTTCTTGGAGATTTAGATCTTACCCTAGTTTTAGATCTCCCACTTGAGTACTTAGATCTATTTCTTTCTTGGGAGAGTCCTATTGCAAATACGACATATGTTCTCTATCTTTCAATTTTTTTCCACCTCATCTCCTTTGACAACAAGGATGAAACCACATCATCAAAACATGAAGTAGTTGCATTACTACATATGGCCACAACTAGACTATCCCACAAGTTTGGTAAAGAGAACAATAAACCGATACACTTATCTTCAACATAAATATTAATATAAACAAATAATAGCTGACTTAACAAAGTATTGAAGTTGTTCATATGCTCTGTCGTCATGTCTCCATATTTCATCCTCGGGTTGTACATATTCTTCCATAGGAACAATTTGTTTACCATGGACTTAAACTAATACAAAGTCCCTAAATTATTTCATAAAGACTTGGCCATAGCTTCCCTTGGCACATTCAGTAGTACTAAATCTAAGAGACACAGCCATTTTGTGCTCTTTGCCTTCCAATCCAACTTTTCTCAGTCTTCTGATGACATTCTTGAAGGTGTATTTCTTATATACACAACGATCTATTGATCTTTTTCTACCAACAAATCTTCCATCTTGAGCTTCCACAACTAAAAAATTTACCCATTAAATTTTTTGATCTCTTTCTCTGAACTGCTCACCATTTATTTTCACTACAAGAATTGATATTGCATAGCTCGCATTGTAATAGGGTTTATCACAGATCAGAGCCAAACCCCTGACCACAAAGGTGTCCCCCTGAAGCCAATAACTTCTCTAATACGAAATGTATATTTTAACCTTGTACAATTAATTGTTGCAAATAGATTCTTAATAAATACAAAAAATATACAATGACACATACACACACATTACAAATAGATTTTTCCGTGGAAACCCAAACTAGGAAAACCAACAATTTGTTTAGAGCCACACCTCTAATTCTTTATTCATCATATATCTTCACTATATATGTGTGTGTGTGTGTGTGTGTGTGTGTGTGTGTGTGTGTGATCCCGTGGAATCCAAAACCCCTAATACTTTGATCCAGATTAGTCAAAAATCCTAATTCCTTAACCAAAAATAGAAAACCATCGATGAAAAACCATGTGCCAAAAAATCATTAAAAATGGATACAAAAAGTTGTCAATTTTTTTTTTGGAGGGCTCCACCCCCAGAACAATGGCGGGATAGCACCCTCCCTGTGACCACCTCACATGCTCAACAAAATGGATACACTAAGTTTGGTTTTGCAAAGAATATAAAACATTCCCAACGTAATTTTCTTGCCCAATTGTTCCATAATTTACTAGTTGGAGGTTCCGACAACTGTGAGTAGACAACGATCTCTGCAACTGGAATTACTTTCCTAGACTAGAAATCCATCGAATTGAACTAAATTGCATGGATGTGATCAATTCATGTCCTTATTGAATATTGTTTCATCCATATTGTTCTTGCTCGAATTGATCTAGGTGGATCTCGGTGGCCATCAACCTTTTCCACTAAATTAATGTTTTCGATCATGTGGTTTTGATAAACCATGATATTCACCCTTTTGATGGGTAATGTAATGTAATTAAATCTTCGCTTTTTTATTACAGACATCATGTAATGATTTCCTATTCATCTCATGTACATTCCTACAACATAGTGTTAATGCATTGGATCCCATTAGAACTCCGTTGTTAAGCACACTTAGGCCAGAGTAGTACTAGGATGGGTGACCTCATGGGAAGTCCTAGTGTTTTACGTACCTATGGAATTTTGTAAACTTAGACAAATTTATCCCACATGCATCATAGAAATTATTCTCCTCTCACTCTCCCATATATAATAGTGGTGAAGAAGGTCCTTTAAGGATGCAATGGAGTGTGATGTAAAACTTGTTGTGAATAAAGTGTAGCCAACATATCTTTCTTTTCAGAGTTAAGATACCACCATTCTAGTGAGTTCATTTCACTCTACATTTTTACAATTCCTGCATATTTCATTCATTAATAGAAATTGAGTATTACTTCATCTCTGTGTTTCTATCATATTTATATGTTTTATCTTGTCCCCTCGTAAATATCAATCAGTGGTATCAAGGAAGTCTACTCCTTGTTGTTTCTTAAAGCGTGTACCCAACAAGGTTAAGGTATAGAGAGTTGGGCCTCAAGCTAGTTTCTCTTGAGGAAAATTGCGCTCCCCATCCCATGCGACCTTGCATGGAGAAAGAAAATAGAGATGAAAGAGAAGGAGATGCTTTCAAGATGTTGCTCGAGAAATCCCTCCTATCATAGAGGAGCGAGATGATGGACAACTTTGATTGGATCCTTCAAATACCATCAATGGAGGTCGAGGCATATTTGATAAGAATATGTTTCAAAGGTGTGAGACCATGAATGAATCTTCACCATTCGGGATAGAACCCACTTGGGAGGCCTTTGTAGATTCCCTCAAAGAGGATTTCTACCCTGTCAGAAAATATGATGACCAATACATGAGATGGACAACTCTGTATCAAAAAAAGAGACTAGATTGTGTCAGAGTACACTAACATATTTCATACCTTGCACTCAAAGATAGGTATCAAAGACTCTGAGCGACACGTAGTTTTGAAGTACCACAATGGTTTGCACAAGTACATTCAAACATAGATGGATTTTTTGGACATATCCTCAGTCGGATATGCTTATCAACGTGTATTAAAAAATGAGTAGAAATTAAATTAGTAAGTGGCAGTTCAGGTTTTCAAATACACCACAATAGAAGCATGGAAAAGGAAACCCTAATGCATAGAAAAAAGGACAAAGAATGGAGATTCAATCTCAAGAAAATAATTCCAAGCAATCGATTAATAAGGGTGATGGAAAGTCTAAGAAAGACAATAAAAAGTGGTGTGAGTTCCACAAAATCCCTTGGCACAACAAGGATGGATGTTTCTCTAAACAAAAATTGGTGGTCGAGGTCAAAGAAAAAAACCTAGAACCAGATTTGGAATTTGATTCAGAGAACAATAAAGGGAAACAAATCATCGATGCAAAATCCACTAATACCATCGTGGCCACAACAATACGACCAAAAGAACCAGAGGATCTTGAGGAGGGGGAGTCCCTATTTAACTCGAAGATGTGGGTAAATGGAACCCCACTACATTTCATTTTTGAAAACGAGAGTCAAAAGAACCCGATCTCAGTTGAGGTTTTCAAGAGAGTGAAGCTACCAACGATGCCACACCCCCAACCATACACCATCAGATGTTTGAGATGGGGAAGAGACATCCACATCAGCCAACAGTGCCACCTGTCATATGGCATCAAGCCCTTCAAGGATGAGGTACTGTGTGATGTTTATCCACTTGAATTATATGATATTCATTTAGGAAAACCATATGTGTGGGAACATCATGTTATCTATGAGTCTCATCCCTACAGTGTGATTCCTACTCTAGGAGGTTATTTCTACAGGGTACTATAGATAGCTCTAATTACTACCACTTCATTGATCTCAGAATTTTTTTTTGCGAAGTAATCTCTCAGAACAAAAATTTTCCCCTCTTCACGATCCAGTTAGAAGGTGAACATAAGGTTACCATGACCACTACAACCTCATCCCAAGACCTTCCTATCCAACAAAAGTAGGTTGAAAATATTGTAGAGGATAACAAAGATACTTTGTATTCACCCATGGGGGTGCCTCTGCATTACCATGTCTTGCATTCCATTGACTTAGTGCCCAATGGTCCAATACATAGATTACCCCTTCTAGAGAATGAGAGTCTTCCATATGTCCAACATAACTATATTGGCCACGACCCTTTTCAGGTGTGCTTTGGGTTCCAACCATTAGCTTCCATTGATATATATATTCTATTTGTATCTTCACTGACAAAGTTCTCCCACACTCAGAATAAGTCATATCATGCATCCAAATTTGTTGAATGGATCCAACACCTCCACCAATAGGTTCATGACATCCTTTTATAGGCCAAGTACAAGCATGCCAACTACTTCATCAAGGAAAGAGGCTCACCAAGGGTCAGATTCAACAAAATGTTCCCCATCTGTTGAGGGAAATCGACGGAATGGGGACCATTTATTCCTAAGGGGGGATGAATGATCGAGATGGATCTCGGTGGCCATCCACCTTTTCCATTGAATCAATGTTTTTGAGCCTGTGGTTTTGATAAACCATGATATTCACCCTTTTGATGGGGAATGTAATGTAATTCCATCTCCATTTGTTAATTATTACACCATGTAATTATTTCCTAGTGATATTATGTACATGCCTACAACATAACGTTAATACATCAGATCCTATTAGAACTATGAAGATAAGCATGCTTGGGCTAGATTAGTACTAGGATGGGTGATGGCCTGAGAAATCCTAATTTTTTACATGCTTTAAGGATGCAATGTAGTGTGATGTAAATATTGTTTCGAATGAAGCCTATCCAACATATATTTCTCTTCAAAGATAAGATACCACCATTCTAGTGAGTTTATTTCAATCTACATTTTTACAGTTTATACATATCTTGTTCATTAATATAAATTGAATATTATTGTATCTTTGTGTTTCTATCATATTTCTATGTTTTATCTCGTCCCCTCATAAATCTGGATCAAGAATTGACTCACCTTGAATTACTGTAGTTTCATCTCTTGTAGTGGCTCAACTAGTGTCGATTAGAGAATGGAAACTCGACTATCCATCGAAGAGAGTCCCATTGATTCGACCAAAGTTACATCTTGTCGATCGATGACTAGACTCAACCTGCATACACCTTTTTTGGTTTAATTTCCCTAAACCACTCAACTCTACTAAGGATTGGGATGACTCAACCTGTACCAACTCCCATCGATCCACCCATAAATATGTCCAACTACCTTCATTTATGACTAGGCCTATGGATCAATATTGAGGGTTCGATCATATTATGGATAACTCTCGAGGTTTTTATCATTGCATGGATCATTCCATCGTCTGGTTGATCTAGGTGGATATTGGTGGCCACCCACCTATTCCAACTGGCTCCTCTTGTCATTTTTTAGTACAACACGTTCTTCTGTACTTATTTGTAATTGTGGGTTCTACACTTCCTGGGCTATATGAAGCCCTACATATCTTCTAGGTGGATATTGGTGGCCTCCCACCTAATCCAACTGGCTTATTTTGTATGTTTTAATGCCAGCACATCTTGTTGTACTTCCAGGGCCATTTTGGGCCCCTAAACAGTGTTTTTTTGGCTCACCACAGTCAAACTGTAGACAGATTCAGAGTTTGGCGACGTAATGCGTAGTTTTCTAAAAAGATATTTCCAATGGGCTATCACATGCCTAAAACGAAGATTGTATGAAAAAGTTACGACCCCAAGAAGTTAATGTACTAACTTACCCAAATGGGGCCCACATGACTTTTGGTGTTTCATCTCCTAGGGTTAGGTTTTTTTCATGTCTAGGGTTTTGACATTCCTGTTTATCATAAAAAGGCCTTCAGAGCCTCAATGTAATCATCTTATTGCGAATGAGCGTAGCCGTCACATCTCTTCTCAGAGATAAAGTTTCCACCATTCTAGCGAGTCTTACACTCTGTATTTTTACAATCTCTTTACAATTATTTCATTAATAGAAATCAAGTATTTTTGTATTTATCTGTTTATGGAAATTTTCATGAGTATTTCATTGTAATTTCTCTACTTTCAATTTGTTCCAAAAATAAATCTGGATCAGTGGTATTAGAGCAGGCTGCTCTTGATTGTTTTTTAGCACATGTCCCTGACAAGGTCCGAGTATATCCAATTGGGTCTTGATTTTTTCTGTCTTAAGGAAAATCACTCTCGCATTCCCAAGAAACCCTAGATGGTGGTAGAAAATAAAGACAGTGGAGAAGAAGATTCTATTAACATGTTGCTTGAGCAAGCTCTCGTGCGATAGAGGGACGAAATGATGGAGAACTTTGCATACATTATTTAATTTCTGCCGATAGCAACATGTGCATCTTCATCAAGTGACCATTTTGGAGGAACCTCTCCATTGAAGGTACAATTTAATTTTGATATTCCCATATTTGAAGGTCAGATAGATGGGGATTCCCTAGAAAAATGGTTAAATCTATTAGAAGGTTATTTCTCTATTCATAATTTTTCCGACAGGGAAAATATCACCTTCGCAATCCTCAAGGATCTCCCCCATGTCAAACATTGGTGGGAAACTTACTGGGAGAAAATTTCCATAGAGGAATATAGAATATATGGGTCTGATCCCACTTGGGATTTTTGTGTGGATGCGGTCAAAGAACAATACTATCCTGTTGATAACTATGATGATTAGTACATGAGATGGACCACACCGCAGAAAGAGAAGAGCCAAACAGTGCCAAAGTTCACAAATACTTTCCATACCTTGTGCACCAAGTTAGGTATCAAAGACTCCAAGTGACATCTAGTTTTGAAATACCGTGGGGCTCTGCATAGTTAAATCCAAACCAAAATGGATTTCCTAAACATCTCATCATTGGGAGATGCCTATCAATATGTTGTCAAAATCGAGAAGAAATTTAGGCACCAAAACAAATGGGAATTCGGGTTTACAAATATGCAACAACCAAACCATGGTAAAGACGACCCTAACCAACAACCTCGAGACAACCAGTCCAAGAAACAAGACAAAAAGGGTAAAGTAAAGATGAATACTAACACTCGGAAGTGGTGTGACTTCCAAAAAATCCCCTGGCACAACACCAATGAATGTCACTCAAAGCAATCATTGGTGGCCGAGGTCAAAGACACGGAGTCGAACCCGAATTCAGAATCCAATCCAGAAAATATTAAAAATAGACACATCATCGACGTAGACCCCACTACTACTTTCATGACCACAACAATTCAACTAGAAGACCCAGTAGATCCTGAAGAGGGGGAGTGCCTCTTCCATTCACAGATGTGGGTGAAGGGGACCCCATTGCATTTCATTGTTGATAACGATAGCCAGAAGAACCTCATCTCAACTAAGGTCGTCAAATAGTTGGGGTTGTCGACAACACCACACCAATAGCCATACAACATCATGTGGCTTCACCAAGGATGATATCTTCGCGTCAACCAACAATGTCTCTTATCCTATGGCATCCATCCCTTCAAGGATGTGGTAGTGTATGATATTGCCCCTCTTGATGTCGATGATTTTTTTTTGGGCCAACCATATATGTGGAAACATCATGTTGTCTATGAGTCTAGACCCCATAGTGTCATTATTACTCTGGGAGGTCATCTCTGTAGGATACCAAAGGTAGTTATGACTACTTCTCCACCAAAACAACACTGCAAGGTAATCTCTCATACTGCAAAATTCATCCTCTTCATAGTCTGTTCAAAGGATGTACAAAAGACCACTACAACCATTGCAACCTCAACACCTTCTATCCAACAAAAACAAATTGTTGAAGAGACATAATATATTGTTTCTTCACCTAAAATGGTGCCTAAACAATGCCCCATCCAACCCAGAGAAAACAGGTTGGTGGAACAGATTCAACCCATCCAGGAACAGGTTTGTGACAGTCTTCCACAAGCCAAGAAGAACAACTTCTCCAACAAGGCACGCAACTCACCAAGCTTAAGATTTAGGAAATACTTTCCCCTCTTCCCTGGGCACTCAATGCAATGGAGACCATTTCGTCCTAAGGGGGAGCATTGATCTAGGTGGATATTGGTGGCCACCCACCTATTCCAACTGACTCCTCTTGTTATTTTTTAGTACAACATATTCTTCTGTACTTATTTGTAGTTGTGGGTTCTACACATTCAGGGTTGTCTTAAGCCATACACATCTTCCAGGTGGATTCTGGTGGCCTCCCACCTAATCCAATTGTCTTATTTTGTATGTTTTCATGTCAGCACATCTTGTTCTACTTCTAGGGCCATTTTGGGACCCTAAAAAGTGTTTTTTTGGGTCCCCAAAGTCAAACTATAGACGGATTCAAAGTTTGATGACGTAATGTGTAGTTCTCGTAAACACCTTTCCAAAGGGATATCATACGCCTACAACGGAGATCATATGAAAAATTTACAACCCCATGAAGTTAATGTACTAACTTACCCAAACAAGGCCCACATGACTTTTGGCGTTTCATCTCTTAGGGTTAGGTTTTTGGATGTCTAGGGTTCTGTCATTCCTTTTTATCATAAAACGGCCTTCAAATACTCAATGTAATCATCTTCTTGTGAAAAAGCGTAGTTGTTACATATCTTCTCAGAGATAAAGCTGCCACCATTCTAGCGATTCTTGCACTCTGTATTTTTACAGTCTCTTTAAAATTATTTCATTAATAGAAATCAAGTATTGTTGTATTTCTCTGTTTCTGGCAGTTTTCATGAGTATTTCATTGTAATTTCTCTTCTTTCATTTCGTTCCGAAAATAAATTCGGATCACTGGTGGCTCAAGATTCCATCATTTGATTCTCGACCAATATATTTTTCATGAATTAACTTGAGGATTGATCTGGTATTATTGACTATTGTGGTCAATTTTCCCATTAAGTTCGAACCATTCCTTTTTTATTCTTCTTCACACAACCAGTTGCAAGTTTGGCGAGAAATCTAGGAAATTTTCTGACCTAGAATAAATGATGGATACTATTTTCTAGGATCTTGTAGATGAATTTGCCAGATCTTGTCGACAATATAGAGAAGGAAGTGTAATATCTTTCTCATAAAGGAAATTATGAGACGAGTATAAAACTTTTCATATTGGAAGAATCCAATATCTAGCTAGCAAATCAAGTTGTGAATTTATAGGTCTCTGTCAATTAGTTTCATGAAGATTTTTCTCCTCTTCAAGCAGATAAACACTTCGTGTTCAATGAGTATCATATTTTTAAAGAATATTATGATGCCTTATTTCTATATATGAATGAGAAGGATGTGACTATTTGGGGATTGTAGGACTGCAAATAGAACCTTGAAGATGAAGTTCGTCAACTACAAAATGATGAGAAGAAGAATGTTGATGTTGAGCTTCTAGGATCACCTGTTATTTCTTCCACCTTTGATACTCTTGATTGTAGTATATTTTTTGTAACAAGCCTAATGATTGTGTTTTTTCTCCCAACTTTGAAAAATGGGTCTCGACTATTGAGAAAGATGGGATATATCAGAGGAGCGCTTGGGAAGAATGGATAGAGTATTGTTGTTCCTATTACACTTGAGATGAAGTCACCAAAAATAGGTCTTGGATATGATATTGTTGTTGAATCCCTACCTATAGCTAGCCTTACTACAACAAGGGAAGTTTTATTTGTTGCAGGTGGAGTTTAGACTGGTTTACTAGAAGAGAAACATATTTTTGATTATGTTGAACAACTTGATAAGTTGGTTATTCCTAACATGCAAAAATTTGAGCATGTTGTTACCGATGAAATTGTTGTTGATATGCTGGGTTATTCCACCCTTGTAAGTGAACCTGACCTTGAGCCTACTTTCTTCGATTAACCAACACAAAAATATGTGCCCTATCATCATCCTTGTCATACAAATCAAAGGAATGGAAACCATGCTTTCAGATATTTACAGAAGAGATGTGAAAGATAGAACCATGGATCGATGTTAACTACCAAGGATAGATTGTGGTTGGATTGATGGATGGTCATGGAATAATTTGACTAGATGTTTGAGGACATCATATCATTATATATCAATATTTTTATAGTCGTGCAATGTTCCTCTTACTTACTAATGATTTCCTTGGAAGTGGTCAACTGAGGATTCTCCAAAATTGTTAAGAACATTAGGCCCTAATGGTTAAGAACATGTGTTTCCTCCTAAGAGTTCACAAGTTCAAATTCATAGGGGGGTAGGGTATGGATACCTCCGTATAATTTACCAGTCAAATCGTTGGGTGGAGGGGGTCCCTTGTCCCACAAACAAGGTGGTCTCATACACCAATTTGGTGTGTCTTAGCCGTGACCTTAAAAATAGATTATTATTGTTGTTGTTGTTATAATAATAGGAAAATGTATTCATTAAATTGCAATATATTCATTTACATATTTGGAAAAAGAAACATAATTTATCCATCCTCTAGAAAATGTTGTAAGCATTAGGGGTTGTGTTTTTCAAGGTTATCATTGTACACTCTTGTATGTCCCTCTATCAGTTTTGATTTAGCCATGTTAAGGTTTGCAGGGTTCTCTTCAAATTTCTGGAAGTTGTGTCATGGTCAAGGATGTAATTGATCTAATACCATCTAATATGTAAACAAGGGTCTCATATCCCAATCGCTTCGCCAAAACAGATCCTCTGCAGAACTTTGTTATGAGCTTTGATATAAGGCTTGTACATAGTGCTTTGTCTCCTGGAGGCTACTAGACATATTTCCTCTTTCATATACAATGATCTCTCTTATTCTCCTTGTTGCAAGCCTTCTCCTGGTTGTAATATGCACACAATAACAATATGGTCAATAACAAACAATTCTTTGAAACTCCTCTGAAGCCAATGGATAGATACCAATACTATTTGATTTCTCTATGTGAGTCCTCAAACGTCTTGGGAAATTGGAAAACATCCTAGGCAATTGAAAAATAGGGAAATTGGAAAACATCCTAGGCAATTACCTATCCTCTCGTGAGGTTGGGGACTATCCATACCCTTTCCCTTCCACTAGCGACAAATAGGGTTTTTTGGATGCAAAAGTCATAATGGTCATATTCATGTAGAAATTTACTTTACATTTAAAGTAATATAGAGTTTTTATCTCAGTCTTAGATAAGTCAAATGTTTTATTGCAAAATTATATAGTCATGCCACCTAACACCCTTTGTTGAATTCATTCTCTAATTTAGTACCAATGTTGCATAATTTATTACCTGATATAGATGATTTCCTTATGTGAATATTAGTTGTGAGTTGGATATCCCACTATGATTAAGTGAATTGAAGGTTCATTTTAAATCCCAACCAAAATACTTTCAAAATTTGTGCAACTGAGACCAAGAACATCAATGTCTCATTGCAATTAGGAAATGGCAATTTATGAACTATCTAGGCATACAATCCTTCTGTATATATAATTTCAGGTATTCTATATTTATATTTTCATCTTACTTGCATCCTGTATTTTCATACTTGAACATATAACCTTCCACTGCTTGCAAACTTTCACAAGAAGATCCTACCAAAATTAGAATAATTGTTAAGTGAAAGAATAAGTGATATTACTAAGTGTTTCACGAGAGATGTAACCAATTGCAACAATGAATTAAATCCAATTGTTTCAATTACATTATATTTTGCCAAGAATTTAGAAGCCAATCCAAATTGGAGAAGTGAGACAAATTTATATATTGAAGGTTTGTTAAATTCCTTCA
>ML791326.1:314943-374065 GCA_009831015.1 Picea engelmannii
AGCAATGTTCACTTTCCTCTTCGACGGGGCAACCTCCAGTCGAGCAGAGCTCTATTACAATAAAATCCAAGCTAGGGTTCTCATACCCTCGACTCCTATTTATACTAAATATGTCTATCAAGAGAACCATCTAGATGAAGATCCTTCTAGAAGTGAAAGCTTCTATTAGGTCTTCTTACATTCGATTTATTCTATCTTATTGCAAGGCCTTATTAATATTGACCTTTATTACATCAGAATATATTGTTCTACCTACATGAGGGGTTAGGTCCCTAACACATGCAAAGAAGTAATTGGTGGAGTCCTTACTAAGAATAAACATTCCATTAGTTATGAGTCCAAAATTTTTAAAGAACATGAGAGAAATTATGCCACACATGATTTGGATCTTGCTTCCATAGTTCATGCATTGAATATGTGGAGGCATTATTTAATGGGGAAGAAATTTGAATTAAGGACAAACCATAGTGGTCTGAAATATATTTTTGATCAAACAACTTTAAATTCCGAATAGACAAACTGGATGGAATATTTAACTGCATATGAATTTAACATAAAACATATCAAAGGAAAAGAAAATAAAGTTGTCGATGCACTTAGTAGAAGAGTACATCTCGTGCATGCTATAGCCATTAGTATGAATAGTTCAGATTTAAAGAGTAGAATTTTAAATGCTTTTGTTATAGATCAAAATTACCTACATGTAAAATAAATCTTACAACAAGAAAATGTATAATATAAATTTAAAGAATATAAGATGAAAGAAGATGGAGTACTAATTGATAGAAACATAATTTATGTTCCTAGTTTTAGAGAACTTAGGAATTTGGTATTAAAGGAAATGCATAATGTTCCATGTGTCGAATATCCTAGTTACCATAAAATAATTGCAACAATAATAAGCCAATAATTTTGGCCAAGAATGAACACGGATGTTGCTGATTACAATGCCAGATGTATGGAATGTCAGAGAGTGAAAGTTGACCATAGGCACCTAGCGGATTTGCTACAACCATTGCCAATTCTAGAAAATAAATGGGAAGTTGTAACCATTTCTTTTATTACTAAATTTCCCATAAAAACAAGGAAACATGATTCAATAATTGTAGTGGTGGATAAATTGACAAAGGATTCTCATTTTGTTCCCATAAAAAAGACACATTGAATAGCTATTATTGCAGAAATTTATAAGAGGGAAATTACTAGGTTGCATGAAATACCTAAGGAAATTGTTTCAGATAGAGATACAAAGTTTACTTCAAAATTTTGGAGAGGATTGTTAAAGTATTTGGAACAAATCTAAATTTTAACACAACATACCACCCATATTCGGATGGGAAGAAAGAGGGAATCAACCAAGTGATTGAATACATGTTGAGAATGTATGTGATGGATAAGTCGTCTAAGTGGGAAGATTCATTGAATTTGGTTGAGTTTTCCTATAATAATGGGTATCAAGATTCATTGAATATGAGTCCATTTTAATATTTGTATGGTATAAAATGAAATACACCAGTGATTCGGGACAAACCAACAAAAAAAAATAGTACTTGGGCCAGAATTATTCAAGGACATGGAAGACCAAATGATTAAAATAAAACAAAATTTGAAGGAAACACAATATAGATAGAAGAGTTAAGAAGATAAGAATAGGATAGCTAGATAATTTAAAGTGGGAGAGAATGCACTTTTGAAAGTGAATCCCAAGAAGATCTTATTAAAGTTGGGAAGTTGTACCAAGCTAGTAGCCAGATTTTGTGGTCCATTTGAGATACTGGACAAAATATGGATAGTTTCATACATGTTTGCATTGCCTACTTCCATGAAAATGCATAATGTATTTCAAGTACCTTTCTGAAAAAGAATGTGCATGATCCTAACCATGTTATTGATTGGAATTTGATTTAGGTGGATCTAGGAGGAGACTTCCAGGTCTATCTGGTGCACATATTGGATAGGAAGGTCAACATGCTTTGGAATCGATCCATAGGTTTGGTAAAGGTTCAATCGACCTACTATTGCCCTGAATATGCTACTTGGGAGCATGAGGATGACGTACGAGAAGAGTACCTATGATTTTTTGAATATTGTTGAAATTTTGATTTCTCTCTTTTGTATATGCATTGAGGATTGTGCCAAAATAAGGGAGAGGGGAATGTAATACCCTAGTTTTTATTCCCGAAATTAATAATGTATTTTTGTTTATTTGATGAAAGGCTAGAGTTCCTATAAATTTGAAAAGGTCGGAGTTCCTAGAAATGTAATACTTTGAATATTAATAATAAAAATGCATCACTGGTTGCAAGATGGAAATAGATAGAGATAGGGGGATATGATTAATGAGAGAGGGGGATAAAGGGGCTAAGTCACTTTATTATTTTATTCACCCATCTTGGTTTTAATTGGAAAAATTGGTTACATGAAATTCTTGGGGAAGTCCATGTGGTGATTTATTGCATGTAATTATATAAACCCTATTTTTGATTATTTGGGGTTTTCTCAATCATTGTTATTTTTTACTCATTCATTGTCCTTGTATGGGCATGGGAAATGAATTATGGGAGGAAAAGAACCAATTTTGGTTGGTTGCAAATAATTGTTGATTATTCCATAAAGGAATGGATTCTTGCATGCATGGGAATGATGGAAATTATGAAAGAGTTGTCCACAATTGAGAATCCTTGGAGTTTCTAGCATTGAGATTTATTGACCAGTAGCATTGGAGCCTTGGAAAAGAAGTGCAATAGCCCGGGGGGATCCATTGGAAAGAAAGGGGTGCATTTATTTGGGTTTCATAGGCTGAAGGGGGAAGAGATATGGTAAATTATGATTGTTGTGTGATTGGGAAAACTATGAGAGCTTGACAAGTGGTTGTGTGTGTTAGAGTCGACCTAGGACCCATCCTTGTGGATTCATAGCCCTAGATTAGTGTAGACCTATTGTTGAGAGCTATAAAAATAATGTCTATGGTTGGGTGGAACGTATGACTTATGCAACTAGTTGGTGAATGGTTTATTTAAGGATAAGTGCTCTCTGTGTAATTTACATATTTATCTATGTATTATTTATCCTTGATATGTATTTATATTGTACATGTTTTCTATTAATATTGTGCATGGGTTATTAACCATTTCCTTTATATTTTAACATGTTGTTGTTAATTTCATGTGCATGTATTAGGCTACTTGATTTAAATAATGGTTATAGAAATTTGAATTTTCCCAAGAAGGAAAATTTAGAGGTACCCGATTCGATGGGTAAATTACAAATAGGTATCTGAGAAAATATTTGGGTTTGCTGGTGACAGGTACATCACATCCATGGAGGATTTTGCTTCTGTAGAAGGGGCATCACTTGATACCTTTCCTCTCTCAAAACTTTTAGATATACATTGTTTCTTGTAATTCCCTTATTTTCCACATCTTCAGCATACCTTTACAAATTTTCTTGGAGATTTAGATCTTACCCTAGTTTTAGATCTCCCACTTGAGTACTTAGATCTATTTCTTTCTTGGGAGAGTCCTATTGCAAATACGACATATGTTCTCTATCTTTCAATTTTTTTCCACCTCATCTCCTTTGACAACAAGGATGAAACCACATCATCAAAACATGAAGTAGTTGCATTACTACATATGGCCACAACTAGACTATCCCACAAGTTTGGTAAAGAGAACAATAAACCGATACACTTATCTTCAACATAAATATTAATATAAACAAATAATAGCTGACTTAACAAAGTATTGAAGTTGTTCATATGCTCTGTCGTCATGTCTCCATATTTCATCCTCGGGTTGTACATATTCTTCCATAGGAACAATTTGTTTACCATGGACTTAAACTAATACAAAGTCCCTAAATTATTTCATAAAGACTTGGCCATAGCTTCCCTTGGCACATTCAGTAGTACTAAATCTAAGAGACACAGCCATTTTGTGCTCTTTGCCTTCCAATCCAACTTTTCTCAGTCTTCTGATGACATTCTTGAAGGTGTATTTCTTATATACACAACGATCTATTGATCTTTTTCTACCAACAAATCTTCCATCTTGAGCTTCCACAACTAAAAAATTTACCCATTAAATTTTTTGATCTCTTTCTCTGAACTGCTCACCATTTATTTTCACTACAAGAATTGATATTGCATAGCTCGCATTGTAATAGGGTTTATCACAGATCAGAGCCAAACCCCTGACCACAAAGGTGTCCCCCTGAAGCCAATAACTTCTCTAATACGAAATGTATATTTTAACCTTGTACAATTAATTGTTGCAAATAGATTCTTAATAAATACAAAAAATATACAATGACACATACACACACATTACAAATAGATTTTTCCGTGGAAACCCAAACTAGGAAAACCAACAATTTGTTTAGAGCCACACCTCTAATTCTTTATTCATCATATATCTTCACTATATATGTGTGTGTGTGTGTGTGTGTGTGTGTGTGTGTGTGTGTGATCCCGTGGAATCCAAAACCCCTAATACTTTGATCCAGATTAGTCAAAAATCCTAATTCCTTAACCAAAAATAGAAAACCATCGATGAAAAACCATGTGCCAAAAAATCATTAAAAATGGATACAAAAAGTTGTCAATTTTTTTTTTGGAGGGCTCCACCCCCAGAACAATGGCGGGATAGCACCCTCCCTGTGACCACCTCACATGCTCAACAAAATGGATACACTAAGTTTGGTTTTGCAAAGAATATAAAACATTCCCAACGTAATTTTCTTGCCCAATTGTTCCATAATTTACTAGTTGGAGGTTCCGACAACTGTGAGTAGACAACGATCTCTGCAACTGGAATTACTTTCCTAGACTAGAAATCCATCGAATTGAACTAAATTGCATGGATGTGATCAATTCATGTCCTTATTGAATATTGTTTCATCCATATTGTTCTTGCTCGAATTGATCTAGGTGGATCTCGGTGGCCATCAACCTTTTCCACTAAATTAATGTTTTCGATCATGTGGTTTTGATAAACCATGATATTCACCCTTTTGATGGGTAATGTAATGTAATTAAATCTTCGCTTTTTTATTACAGACATCATGTAATGATTTCCTATTCATCTCATGTACATTCCTACAACATAGTGTTAATGCATTGGATCCCATTAGAACTCCGTTGTTAAGCACACTTAGGCCAGAGTAGTACTAGGATGGGTGACCTCATGGGAAGTCCTAGTGTTTTACGTACCTATGGAATTTTGTAAACTTAGACAAATTTATCCCACATGCATCATAGAAATTATTCTCCTCTCACTCTCCCATATATAATAGTGGTGAAGAAGGTCCTTTAAGGATGCAATGGAGTGTGATGTAAAACTTGTTGTGAATAAAGTGTAGCCAACATATCTTTCTTTTCAGAGTTAAGATACCACCATTCTAGTGAGTTCATTTCACTCTACATTTTTACAATTCCTGCATATTTCATTCATTAATAGAAATTGAGTATTACTTCATCTCTGTGTTTCTATCATATTTATATGTTTTATCTTGTCCCCTCGTAAATATCAATCAGTGGTATCAAGGAAGTCTACTCCTTGTTGTTTCTTAAAGCGTGTACCCAACAAGGTTAAGGTATAGAGAGTTGGGCCTCAAGCTAGTTTCTCTTGAGGAAAATTGCGCTCCCCATCCCATGCGACCTTGCATGGAGAAAGAAAATAGAGATGAAAGAGAAGGAGATGCTTTCAAGATGTTGCTCGAGAAATCCCTCCTATCATAGAGGAGCGAGATGATGGACAACTTTGATTGGATCCTTCAAATACCATCAATGGAGGTCGAGGCATATTTGATAAGAATATGTTTCAAAGGTGTGAGACCATGAATGAATCTTCACCATTCGGGATAGAACCCACTTGGGAGGCCTTTGTAGATTCCCTCAAAGAGGATTTCTACCCTGTCAGAAAATATGATGACCAATACATGAGATGGACAACTCTGTATCAAAAAAAGAGACTAGATTGTGTCAGAGTACACTAACATATTTCATACCTTGCACTCAAAGATAGGTATCAAAGACTCTGAGCGACACGTAGTTTTGAAGTACCACAATGGTTTGCACAAGTACATTCAAACATAGATGGATTTTTTGGACATATCCTCAGTCGGATATGCTTATCAACGTGTATTAAAAAATGAGTAGAAATTAAATTAGTAAGTGGCAGTTCAGGTTTTCAAATACACCACAATAGAAGCATGGAAAAGGAAACCCTAATGCATAGAAAAAAGGACAAAGAATGGAGATTCAATCTCAAGAAAATAATTCCAAGCAATCGATTAATAAGGGTGATGGAAAGTCTAAGAAAGACAATAAAAAGTGGTGTGAGTTCCACAAAATCCCTTGGCACAACAAGGATGGATGTTTCTCTAAACAAAAATTGGTGGTCGAGGTCAAAGAAAAAAACCTAGAACCAGATTTGGAATTTGATTCAGAGAACAATAAAGGGAAACAAATCATCGATGCAAAATCCACTAATACCATCGTGGCCACAACAATACGACCAAAAGAACCAGAGGATCTTGAGGAGGGGGAGTCCCTATTTAACTCGAAGATGTGGGTAAATGGAACCCCACTACATTTCATTTTTGAAAACGAGAGTCAAAAGAACCCGATCTCAGTTGAGGTTTTCAAGAGAGTGAAGCTACCAACGATGCCACACCCCCAACCATACACCATCAGATGTTTGAGATGGGGAAGAGACATCCACATCAGCCAACAGTGCCACCTGTCATATGGCATCAAGCCCTTCAAGGATGAGGTACTGTGTGATGTTTATCCACTTGAATTATATGATATTCATTTAGGAAAACCATATGTGTGGGAACATCATGTTATCTATGAGTCTCATCCCTACAGTGTGATTCCTACTCTAGGAGGTTATTTCTACAGGGTACTATAGATAGCTCTAATTACTACCACTTCATTGATCTCAGAATTTTTTTTTGCGAAGTAATCTCTCAGAACAAAAATTTTCCCCTCTTCACGATCCAGTTAGAAGGTGAACATAAGGTTACCATGACCACTACAACCTCATCCCAAGACCTTCCTATCCAACAAAAGTAGGTTGAAAATATTGTAGAGGATAACAAAGATACTTTGTATTCACCCATGGGGGTGCCTCTGCATTACCATGTCTTGCATTCCATTGACTTAGTGCCCAATGGTCCAATACATAGATTACCCCTTCTAGAGAATGAGAGTCTTCCATATGTCCAACATAACTATATTGGCCACGACCCTTTTCAGGTGTGCTTTGGGTTCCAACCATTAGCTTCCATTGATATATATATTCTATTTGTATCTTCACTGACAAAGTTCTCCCACACTCAGAATAAGTCATATCATGCATCCAAATTTGTTGAATGGATCCAACACCTCCACCAATAGGTTCATGACATCCTTTTATAGGCCAAGTACAAGCATGCCAACTACTTCATCAAGGAAAGAGGCTCACCAAGGGTCAGATTCAACAAAATGTTCCCCATCTGTTGAGGGAAATCGACGGAATGGGGACCATTTATTCCTAAGGGGGGATGAATGATCGAGATGGATCTCGGTGGCCATCCACCTTTTCCATTGAATCAATGTTTTTGAGCCTGTGGTTTTGATAAACCATGATATTCACCCTTTTGATGGGGAATGTAATGTAATTCCATCTCCATTTGTTAATTATTACACCATGTAATTATTTCCTAGTGATATTATGTACATGCCTACAACATAACGTTAATACATCAGATCCTATTAGAACTATGAAGATAAGCATGCTTGGGCTAGATTAGTACTAGGATGGGTGATGGCCTGAGAAATCCTAATTTTTTACATGCTTTAAGGATGCAATGTAGTGTGATGTAAATATTGTTTCGAATGAAGCCTATCCAACATATATTTCTCTTCAAAGATAAGATACCACCATTCTAGTGAGTTTATTTCAATCTACATTTTTACAGTTTATACATATCTTGTTCATTAATATAAATTGAATATTATTGTATCTTTGTGTTTCTATCATATTTCTATGTTTTATCTCGTCCCCTCATAAATCTGGATCAAGAATTGACTCACCTTGAATTACTGTAGTTTCATCTCTTGTAGTGGCTCAACTAGTGTCGATTAGAGAATGGAAACTCGACTATCCATCGAAGAGAGTCCCATTGATTCGACCAAAGTTACATCTTGTCGATCGATGACTAGACTCAACCTGCATACACCTTTTTTGGTTTAATTTCCCTAAACCACTCAACTCTACTAAGGATTGGGATGACTCAACCTGTACCAACTCCCATCGATCCACCCATAAATATGTCCAACTACCTTCATTTATGACTAGGCCTATGGATCAATATTGAGGGTTCGATCATATTATGGATAACTCTCGAGGTTTTTATCATTGCATGGATCATTCCATCGTCTGGTTGATCTAGGTGGATATTGGTGGCCACCCACCTATTCCAACTGGCTCCTCTTGTCATTTTTTAGTACAACACGTTCTTCTGTACTTATTTGTAATTGTGGGTTCTACACTTCCTGGGCTATATGAAGCCCTACATATCTTCTAGGTGGATATTGGTGGCCTCCCACCTAATCCAACTGGCTTATTTTGTATGTTTTAATGCCAGCACATCTTGTTGTACTTCCAGGGCCATTTTGGGCCCCTAAACAGTGTTTTTTTGGCTCACCACAGTCAAACTGTAGACAGATTCAGAGTTTGGCGACGTAATGCGTAGTTTTCTAAAAAGATATTTCCAATGGGCTATCACATGCCTAAAACGAAGATTGTATGAAAAAGTTACGACCCCAAGAAGTTAATGTACTAACTTACCCAAATGGGGCCCACATGACTTTTGGTGTTTCATCTCCTAGGGTTAGGTTTTTTTCATGTCTAGGGTTTTGACATTCCTGTTTATCATAAAAAGGCCTTCAGAGCCTCAATGTAATCATCTTATTGCGAATGAGCGTAGCCGTCACATCTCTTCTCAGAGATAAAGTTTCCACCATTCTAGCGAGTCTTACACTCTGTATTTTTACAATCTCTTTACAATTATTTCATTAATAGAAATCAAGTATTTTTGTATTTATCTGTTTATGGAAATTTTCATGAGTATTTCATTGTAATTTCTCTACTTTCAATTTGTTCCAAAAATAAATCTGGATCAGTGGTATTAGAGCAGGCTGCTCTTGATTGTTTTTTAGCACATGTCCCTGACAAGGTCCGAGTATATCCAATTGGGTCTTGAT
Organism: Picea engelmannii; assembly: GCA_009831015.1. Taxonomy (NCBI): domain Eukaryota; kingdom Viridiplantae; phylum Streptophyta; class Pinopsida; order Pinales; family Pinaceae; genus Picea; species Picea engelmannii. The sequence continues at coordinate 324,200 of ML791326.1, forward strand.
TTTTTCTGTCTTAAGGAAAATCACTCTCGCATTCCCAAGAAACCCTAGATGGTGGTAGAAAATAAAGACAGTGGAGAAGAAGATTCTATTAACATGTTGCTTGAGCAAGCTCTCGTGCGATAGAGGGACGAAATGATGGAGAACTTTGCATACATTATTTAATTTCTGCCGATAGCAACATGTGCATCTTCATCAAGTGACCATTTTGGAGGAACCTCTCCATTGAAGGTACAATTTAATTTTGATATTCCCATATTTGAAGGTCAGATAGATGGGGATTCCCTAGAAAAATGGTTAAATCTATTAGAAGGTTATTTCTCTATTCATAATTTTTCCGACAGGGAAAATATCACCTTCGCAATCCTCAAGGATCTCCCCCATGTCAAACATTGGTGGGAAACTTACTGGGAGAAAATTTCCATAGAGGAATATAGAATATATGGGTCTGATCCCACTTGGGATTTTTGTGTGGATGCGGTCAAAGAACAATACTATCCTGTTGATAACTATGATGATTAGTACATGAGATGGACCACACCGCAGAAAGAGAAGAGCCAAACAGTGCCAAAGTTCACAAATACTTTCCATACCTTGTGCACCAAGTTAGGTATCAAAGACTCCAAGTGACATCTAGTTTTGAAATACCGTGGGGCTCTGCATAGTTAAATCCAAACCAAAATGGATTTCCTAAACATCTCATCATTGGGAGATGCCTATCAATATGTTGTCAAAATCGAGAAGAAATTTAGGCACCAAAACAAATGGGAATTCGGGTTTACAAATATGCAACAACCAAACCATGGTAAAGACGACCCTAACCAACAACCTCGAGACAACCAGTCCAAGAAACAAGACAAAAAGGGTAAAGTAAAGATGAATACTAACACTCGGAAGTGGTGTGACTTCCAAAAAATCCCCTGGCACAACACCAATGAATGTCACTCAAAGCAATCATTGGTGGCCGAGGTCAAAGACACGGAGTCGAACCCGAATTCAGAATCCAATCCAGAAAATATTAAAAATAGACACATCATCGACGTAGACCCCACTACTACTTTCATGACCACAACAATTCAACTAGAAGACCCAGTAGATCCTGAAGAGGGGGAGTGCCTCTTCCATTCACAGATGTGGGTGAAGGGGACCCCATTGCATTTCATTGTTGATAACGATAGCCAGAAGAACCTCATCTCAACTAAGGTCGTCAAATAGTTGGGGTTGTCGACAACACCACACCAATAGCCATACAACATCATGTGGCTTCACCAAGGATGATATCTTCGCGTCAACCAACAATGTCTCTTATCCTATGGCATCCATCCCTTCAAGGATGTGGTAGTGTATGATATTGCCCCTCTTGATGTCGATGATTTTTTTTTGGGCCAACCATATATGTGGAAACATCATGTTGTCTATGAGTCTAGACCCCATAGTGTCATTATTACTCTGGGAGGTCATCTCTGTAGGATACCAAAGGTAGTTATGACTACTTCTCCACCAAAACAACACTGCAAGGTAATCTCTCATACTGCAAAATTCATCCTCTTCATAGTCTGTTCAAAGGATGTACAAAAGACCACTACAACCATTGCAACCTCAACACCTTCTATCCAACAAAAACAAATTGTTGAAGAGACATAATATATTGTTTCTTCACCTAAAATGGTGCCTAAACAATGCCCCATCCAACCCAGAGAAAACAGGTTGGTGGAACAGATTCAACCCATCCAGGAACAGGTTTGTGACAGTCTTCCACAAGCCAAGAAGAACAACTTCTCCAACAAGGCACGCAACTCACCAAGCTTAAGATTTAGGAAATACTTTCCCCTCTTCCCTGGGCACTCAATGCAATGGAGACCATTTCGTCCTAAGGGGGAGCATTGATCTAGGTGGATATTGGTGGCCACCCACCTATTCCAACTGACTCCTCTTGTTATTTTTTAGTACAACATATTCTTCTGTACTTATTTGTAGTTGTGGGTTCTACACATTCAGGGTTGTCTTAAGCCATACACATCTTCCAGGTGGATTCTGGTGGCCTCCCACCTAATCCAATTGTCTTATTTTGTATGTTTTCATGTCAGCACATCTTGTTCTACTTCTAGGGCCATTTTGGGACCCTAAAAAGTGTTTTTTTGGGTCCCCAAAGTCAAACTATAGACGGATTCAAAGTTTGATGACGTAATGTGTAGTTCTCGTAAACACCTTTCCAAAGGGATATCATACGCCTACAACGGAGATCATATGAAAAATTTACAACCCCATGAAGTTAATGTACTAACTTACCCAAACAAGGCCCACATGACTTTTGGCGTTTCATCTCTTAGGGTTAGGTTTTTGGATGTCTAGGGTTCTGTCATTCCTTTTTATCATAAAACGGCCTTCAAATACTCAATGTAATCATCTTCTTGTGAAAAAGCGTAGTTGTTACATATCTTCTCAGAGATAAAGCTGCCACCATTCTAGCGATTCTTGCACTCTGTATTTTTACAGTCTCTTTAAAATTATTTCATTAATAGAAATCAAGTATTGTTGTATTTCTCTGTTTCTGGCAGTTTTCATGAGTATTTCATTGTAATTTCTCTTCTTTCATTTCGTTCCGAAAATAAATTCGGATCACTGGTGGCTCAAGATTCCATCATTTGATTCTCGACCAATATATTTTTCATGAATTAACTTGAGGATTGATCTGGTATTATTGACTATTGTGGTCAATTTTCCCATTAAGTTCGAACCATTCCTTTTTTATTCTTCTTCACACAACCAGTTGCAAGTTTGGCGAGAAATCTAGGAAATTTTCTGACCTAGAATAAATGATGGATACTATTTTCTAGGATCTTGTAGATGAATTTGCCAGATCTTGTCGACAATATAGAGAAGGAAGTGTAATATCTTTCTCATAAAGGAAATTATGAGACGAGTATAAAACTTTTCATATTGGAAGAATCCAATATCTAGCTAGCAAATCAAGTTGTGAATTTATAGGTCTCTGTCAATTAGTTTCATGAAGATTTTTCTCCTCTTCAAGCAGATAAACACTTCGTGTTCAATGAGTATCATATTTTTAAAGAATATTATGATGCCTTATTTCTATATATGAATGAGAAGGATGTGACTATTTGGGGATTGTAGGACTGCAAATAGAACCTTGAAGATGAAGTTCGTCAACTACAAAATGATGAGAAGAAGAATGTTGATGTTGAGCTTCTAGGATCACCTGTTATTTCTTCCACCTTTGATACTCTTGATTGTAGTATATTTTTTGTAACAAGCCTAATGATTGTGTTTTTTCTCCCAACTTTGAAAAATGGGTCTCGACTATTGAGAAAGATGGGATATATCAGAGGAGCGCTTGGGAAGAATGGATAGAGTATTGTTGTTCCTATTACACTTGAGATGAAGTCACCAAAAATAGGTCTTGGATATGATATTGTTGTTGAATCCCTACCTATAGCTAGCCTTACTACAACAAGGGAAGTTTTATTTGTTGCAGGTGGAGTTTAGACTGGTTTACTAGAAGAGAAACATATTTTTGATTATGTTGAACAACTTGATAAGTTGGTTATTCCTAACATGCAAAAATTTGAGCATGTTGTTACCGATGAAATTGTTGTTGATATGCTGGGTTATTCCACCCTTGTAAGTGAACCTGACCTTGAGCCTACTTTCTTCGATTAACCAACACAAAAATATGTGCCCTATCATCATCCTTGTCATACAAATCAAAGGAATGGAAACCATGCTTTCAGATATTTACAGAAGAGATGTGAAAGATAGAACCATGGATCGATGTTAACTACCAAGGATAGATTGTGGTTGGATTGATGGATGGTCATGGAATAATTTGACTAGATGTTTGAGGACATCATATCATTATATATCAATATTTTTATAGTCGTGCAATGTTCCTCTTACTTACTAATGATTTCCTTGGAAGTGGTCAACTGAGGATTCTCCAAAATTGTTAAGAACATTAGGCCCTAATGGTTAAGAACATGTGTTTCCTCCTAAGAGTTCACAAGTTCAAATTCATAGGGGGGTAGGGTATGGATACCTCCGTATAATTTACCAGTCAAATCGTTGGGTGGAGGGGGTCCCTTGTCCCACAAACAAGGTGGTCTCATACACCAATTTGGTGTGTCTTAGCCGTGACCTTAAAAATAGATTATTATTGTTGTTGTTGTTATAATAATAGGAAAATGTATTCATTAAATTGCAATATATTCATTTACATATTTGGAAAAAGAAACATAATTTATCCATCCTCTAGAAAATGTTGTAAGCATTAGGGGTTGTGTTTTTCAAGGTTATCATTGTACACTCTTGTATGTCCCTCTATCAGTTTTGATTTAGCCATGTTAAGGTTTGCAGGGTTCTCTTCAAATTTCTGGAAGTTGTGTCATGGTCAAGGATGTAATTGATCTAATACCATCTAATATGTAAACAAGGGTCTCATATCCCAATCGCTTCGCCAAAACAGATCCTCTGCAGAACTTTGTTATGAGCTTTGATATAAGGCTTGTACATAGTGCTTTGTCTCCTGGAGGCTACTAGACATATTTCCTCTTTCATATACAATGATCTCTCTTATTCTCCTTGTTGCAAGCCTTCTCCTGGTTGTAATATGCACACAATAACAATATGGTCAATAACAAACAATTCTTTGAAACTCCTCTGAAGCCAATGGATAGATACCAATACTATTTGATTTCTCTATGTGAGTCCTCAAACGTCTTGGGAAATTGGAAAACATCCTAGGCAATTGAAAAATAGGGAAATTGGAAAACATCCTAGGCAATTACCTATCCTCTCGTGAGGTTGGGGACTATCCATACCCTTTCCCTTCCACTAGCGACAAATAGGGTTTTTTGGATGCAAAAGTCATAATGGTCATATTCATGTAGAAATTTACTTTACATTTAAAGTAATATAGAGTTTTTATCTCAGTCTTAGATAAGTCAAATGTTTTATTGCAAAATTATATAGTCATGCCACCTAACACCCTTTGTTGAATTCATTCTCTAATTTAGTACCAATGTTGCATAATTTATTACCTGATATAGATGATTTCCTTATGTGAATATTAGTTGTGAGTTGGATATCCCACTATGATTAAGTGAATTGAAGGTTCATTTTAAATCCCAACCAAAATACTTTCAAAATTTGTGCAACTGAGACCAAGAACATCAATGTCTCATTGCAATTAGGAAATGGCAATTTATGAACTATCTAGGCATACAATCCTTCTGTATATATAATTTCAGGTATTCTATATTTATATTTTCATCTTACTTGCATCCTGTATTTTCATACTTGAACATATAACCTTCCACTGCTTGCAAACTTTCACAAGAAGATCCTACCAAAATTAGAATAATTGTTAAGTGAAAGAATAAGTGATATTACTAAGTGTTTCACGAGAGATGTAACCAATTGCAACAATGAATTAAATCCAATTGTTTCAATTACATTATATTTTGCCAAGAATTTAGAAGCCAATCCAAATTGGAGAAGTGAGACAAATTTATATATTGAAGGTTTGTTAAATTCCTTCATGGAGTTGAAAGCATCTGCAAAATTCTGCAACAATCTAGGTTCTTGGAGATTTGTTAGATTCTCCAAGGAATTTGGAAGCATGTTCAAAATTTCACACCACAATAGCTTGACTTATTACATATTTGTCAAATTCGTAGAGGATATTGGGAGCATCTCCAAACTTTGGTAGTTAAAATATTGATGAGATCCATGTGGTGGAGAGTAGTAAAATTTGGAGCATCTTCAGTGATTTTCACTTCCAAGCATCTTCATTCTTTTGCACACCTACACATTGATGTAATCTCTAAGGATTTCGGCAGCATATTCAAACTTTCATAGCTTGAGTATATATTGAAAATTGGTCAAATTTATTGGGGAAAATGGGAGAAACTCTAAAATTTTGGAACTTGAAGATTTATGAGAGTGCTGGAGACTTGTCAAATCTGAAAGCATGTTCATTTTTATGCACTTAGAGAGATGTGTTCAAGATTCATTTTGAGATATTTTCCAAAGTTTTAAGTTAGGTAGATATGGATGTCTGTTAAATCCCTGAAAAAAATTGGGAGCACCTCTATAACATAACCATAATGTAATAACCATATTTCTATAAATAACTTATATATTCTGCCATCATATATTAAAAAGATGAATTTTGAATCTCAAACACTATTAATGCATGATCATCTTTGGAAAGTTTCCACCATTCGATAATGCATAAGAGACATCCTCAAACAATCTAAACTACATAATCAAATAAATATAATCAATTATAATAATTCAATGGGAGGGCTATCTTAAGGTCATTTCATCTATTGAATTCTATTCAATATCCATGAAATCATCTTTCCACTCAGTCCCTTGATTACATGAAACTAATCAATCCTTCCAAGTTTGTTTTCTAATTTCAACAATCAATATCCATGAAATCATCTTTCCACTCAATCCCTTGATTACATGAAACTAATCAATCCTTCCAAGTTTTTTTTCTAATTTCAACAATCAAGAATTCATTTCTAGAACCCATAACACTATTACTCACAATGTAAATTAATAGGACTATTTCCCTGTTTATACATGTTTCTAATGATTTATTATAGAATCTACTTGTAGGCCATCCAATATTCATTTCCCTTGTAATCCATTGACACATATATTTGACATCAATTATCACGAAACATTGGAATTAGTCGAATCATAGAAAATTTGAGTAACAAAAGGGTGATATAATTTCATTCCCATATAATCCTCCCAATTCTTCAAACATGCTACAAAAACTTATGAATAATACATAATTGGTTATATTTCATCAAATATATTGCAACTCCTTTTCCTTTTCAAACTATTATATCCTGGGGCACAAGCACATTTCAAGAGATGGATTTTGATTTTAGTTAAAATAAAAATATATAAATAAATAGAAAGGTGCACACAAGTTGAGTGGTGGTCAAACGGAAAAAAGGAAATATAAGCATGAAACTTGCATCTCAAAATGAAATAAGAGAATCATATTGTGTTTGTAGTTGAATATGCATGATATCAGATAAACTTGAATGTGAGTAGTTAAATCTAGTTGCAAAATAAAAGAAGAGAAAAAATTCCTCATTAGAACTCTCACTACATTCTAAAATAGAAGTCATCATGGGGTCATTTTATTTTGACATCCCAACAACTATGACCCTCAAGCCACAGATTTGTGAGTCATATGAACTCATTAGAAATAAATGTAAAGCATGACTCAATTAATGATGTCACTTGTTAAGACTAATTCTAATTGCACCTTTGTTAATAGTTTTTTCTTCAAAACCACATAAAGTATGCTTCATGTTTTTTTTTTTGTTTATATTGTGGGTAGAACATCATTTTCCCTAGTAATGTGCATTGCACATGTTGTAGGATTGTCCTCTTGGGTCTTAGACCCCTATGACTAAGACATGAAAATGTCAACATTGAACACTAACATTCCTTTAAATGTAGCTAAACTAGTCAAAGGAAAAGAGGAAGAAAGCATGCGTAGATTTTACTGAAGTTTGTCCTTGCTCGATCCAGGTTGAAATTGATCCTCAAGCCCCACTTTATGAGTTATGTCATTCAATAGACAACAAAGACAATACATGCTTCCTATTCTACCAAGATTAGTTTAAACTAGATTTATGAAGAAGAGACAAGCCCATGTGAACATACACAAACTTGAAGGAAACATGCCAAGCATATATATTAATGAGAACATAACAATGTACTTACAATCTGTAGATGTAGATGCAACAACCTCACCAAGTCCTCTTCATCCAACCCCTTGCTCGAAAGATCTACGATTAGAATGACAATACTTTTCACTGATATTATCCCCCTTTTCACCATGAGAATGCCTCCTTATATAGGCTTTGAGAGGCTCAACCACCTTAGCTAATCTTGAAATAAGTTGAGAATATGACTCCATCAGTTGTGAGATTTCCCTTAGATTCAGCGTTTAGCTTGGATTCAAGCCAAACTAACTTATATGTTTCTTAGTTGTTCTTAGTGATAAGGGGGATTCTTCCCCAAAATTCTCTCAACAGATTGGCGCTCCCTCTAAGTTGGCCACAGAGCATTGTAGCGCTCCCTTCTATGAGGACAAGGAGTGCTAGTGTTTCTTGTAGATGGGCAGGGGAGCGTTGATCTCCAAAAATTCATTTTAAGATGATTATTCTTTAAGGTAAAAGTTTGTAAACTTTTCCAAATAACATGTTTTCCTCTTCTAACTAGTCTTAGAGGATGTACCAAGTGTGCTTATGATGTTTTCCACAATGTGACACATGTCAAACGATAATATGACTTTTGCGACACTTGTGACAAAAGTGCGACACTTGCGAAAAAAGTGCGACACTTGCAACACTTGTGATAATGACAAGGAGACATTATCGAAGTGAGGAATTTTGATGAGTAATAGATTTCCCCCCAAAAGTCATAAGAAGGAAACTGATGACTGAAGTGCTTTGCAGACTTTTGAAGCAAGGGTATGGAGTTGGAGAACCTGGTAGAAGCTGCAAACAACCATCAAACAAATGTTATGATATGTTTCAAACCCAAGGAAGACATACCTATGCTTGAGCGATAGAGGACTTTAAGGTATGGCGGCCACCAAATACACTTGTGGATCCATAATCATATTGACTTAAGGGTATAGGCACCAAAGATACAATGTGGATATATACTTCCATGACAAGAACTCATTGTAGCAATGAGAGATACACAGTGGATCTACGAGATGATAAAACATAGCCACAGACCAATACAAAGTGGATCTATGTGATAGTATATATATCAACATGCTCAAATGATCTCCTTTCACAGTCTGGGTAAAACAGGTATTAAAGTGAATGCCCAACCCAGGTTCTTCGTCCCAATCCTGACGTGGTACAAATCTAGCCATGTGAATAGATGTTTTGATGTCGAACATGGTAGAAACCACTTGATTACCGGTAATTGAGGTAAACCGTTAAAAAGTGCAAGGGAAATCACTAGTGATGTCAATGACTCCCAAGGTACCCTAGTACAATCCAACGAATGTGAATAGATGAGTTGAAGTCGAACATTCGTGGAATCATCCGATCGAAGGTCAATGATGCAAACCTACCGTCGGAAGCGAGGATGCCTACCATTAAGGCATGCAGGTCCCAAGGTACTAACTGGTTTCTAAGTCTAGTTCATGGATTATGTGTTGAATTCGACAGGAAAAGACTCGTCAAAAGAGGGACTTGATGTATCCCCCATCAGCAGCACGAAATTGACAGAGGAAAGTGATGTAAAATGGTGAATCAAATGAGTGTGGACTGACACAGGAATTGAAACTGGAAATTTGTGATGGTTGACTCTCGAAGCGGATACTTCTCTTGAACACTAAGGCACAAACAACATAAACGTAACATGGACCAAAACATTATGCAGTGGAAACTATGACTTTCATCGGGTGACCCAAAGGAGTAAAGAAATTCATAGGATTGGTTCAGTGCAAAGGTTCAACAGATTAAAAGATATGTAAGATAATGTGTCGTGTTCAAGGGTGACTGCAAGAGTGAATTATGACGATTCCAAAAAAATTATTAGCTTGCTTCCTTCAATTTTTTCTCCCATCCAGATAGACCTGTACCTCTTTTTGTTTTTACGAGCTCGAGGACGATAACACATGCTCGATATAACTCACCTTCAATAAGTTCCTCTTCATTTGTTTAACGAACTAGAAGAAGTAAGGGTTCGGTCCCATGTGGTCCCTTCAATGTGTGATTTTAACGAGACCAGAGAAGGAAAACTCAATGGTTTTTCATGTTTAGAGAGTCTGAAAAGAACTTAAAGGTGACTCCAGGGTTGTCCTTTCTTGTAATTTTAGTCTCCGAAGTCCGAAAAAGAGATAAACTACTACTCGAGAGACGCCCTTTCAAAACCTTTCAAACGATTGTGAAAGGAGGGAAGATCACTCGACAATCTTTTCATGTTTAAAGAGTCTGAAAAGAGCTTAAAAGAGACTCTAGGAGTTTCCTTTTTCATGTAACCTTCACGAGTCCCAAAAAGAGATAAAAGTATACTCGGTTGCATTCTCATGTTTTTGCGAGCGTGAGAAATAACAAAAACCATGCTCATTAGTGTTTCAAGGTTAAATGGAAAGATATTGCTTCGAGTCCTACCAATAAACATAAATTTGCATCCAAGGTATTAGTGACATCTCCAAAAATATATTTAAACCCAAAAGAAACTATAGATTAGAAAAAATCAACCCTATAATAGTGAAATAGGGTTAAAAATCTTATTTACTATTTCATTTTCACCAATTTCTTCTAGCATTGTTTTTTTCAACCTGTTGGCAGCGGAGTTGTAGTTGACTTTTTTCAACCTCGGAGAGTTGTTGTTGACCGTTGATCGTTTTCATATAGCTGTAGTTGGCACCCGAGCGATTTTCATGGTCTTCATTGGAATCATTTACTGCTCCTTTCGCAGCTCCATCATTGAGGTTTTGACATTTTTCATCTTCATCATATTTTCTATTGGGGCATTGGTTTTCACGAAACATAACACACTCCACTTCATTGCTGTCGGGGTTTTCAGCATCATTGTTGTCATTCATACCATAATCCGTGTGTTGACTACTACCAGAATTGGCATTTTGACCGTCAGAGCGGATGGCTTCATCGAGCTTCGAGCCTTTTAACCAAATCATCATTCACAACTTTAGTTGTTATGTTTCGCCTCTTGATTTCGTCTTTCAATTCCGTAACCTTCCACTGTTCCAGAGGAAGATTTATCAAATCCGTCAACAGCGTGGCCATTTTCTCAAAACCCATGTAAATCAAACAAGCCATATGACAATCCCAACAAGTGTTCAAGAGATTGTTCACCTCGGATAAGAAAATAAATATCGTCCAAACTTAATTATTTAAGTTCTCGAGGCAGGAGATACACAGTGTGTATGTTGCAGATTGCGTGTCCATTCAAGGCTTTTCCTGCAAATGTCTTTTTTTCCCTTCTCTCGATATGTCTCCCCCTCACGTTGTGTATCCCAAGTTACGGGTGCCTTTAAATGTGCCACACCACGTATTACCATACAACCTTTTGAGATTCTGAAGGTCACAGTTCACAAACCCAATGTTTATGGGCTCTACGCAAAGGTGAATTGATGCAACACACAGAGCAACTTTCGCATATGCCAACTCTTAAAAATTATGCTCAATATGGTATTTTATCTCGCACTCGTTCACTACAATTCTTATATCCAAAAAAAAACTAATGGTATCCGGATTTGATACTTCTACGACAATAAGTTTTGCAGATTGGATTAGATACAAATTCAAATAATTCAAAGAATTAGAAATTTAATACTTCACAACCTTCAATTACGATCTGGAAGATTTTTGCCACTCGGGCAGGTGCACAATCCAGGCAGGCACACCCTCTCTATTGATTGACCAAGCAATATCCTCCACACAGGCGCACACTGACAGACTGATCTCCAACAACAATGATCACATCTCCTCCACACAGTTTCCTCCGGCTTTCTCACGCGGGATCTCTCACACGGTGGTTTTCTCCTCCTTGATAGGAGTTGTAGATCTGGACACCACTCTAATCCGTGCACTTCCACTCTCACAGGAAAACAATGGCTCTCTCGCAGCCCTTTCACACCTGAGAAGCTGGAATCGCCTCTCCAAGGACAATCGCGTTTCCAACGACCTCTCACAGCGTACAGCCGCAGCAATTCAGCGCAGGTGGCTACAGATTCTCCTCCTGCTCTGATACACAATGGTTTTCGTCTCTTCCCCTTAACGCTTAACGCAACAGCGATCTCAAGTTCCGAGGGTGCGCAGGTCCGCTCTCTCCTCCAACACGGTGATCTCTCCTGATCTCAATTCAACGCAGACAACGTTTTCTTTCCTGTGGATGTCTGCTCTCTCCTTCAGCGCGGACAACGATCCTTCTTCTCAGTGCAGACAATGATCCTTCTCTGCAGTGATAGCCTCGTCCACGATGATGGCTTTCACAAACGATGTGAAACACGGACAAGCCGAGCGTAACAACTATAGATTTTGAGTGTGTCGAGCGTCGGTGGCGATGGAAGATGATCAGTCTAGTTGGATGCTCCCAGAAGCTCAAATCCTTCATGCACTCAACGCTATCCCATTCACACAACAACTCGGCGCTCTTCCTCTTCTCAGACAAAAGAATACCTCTAGCACGCCTCATACAAAGAATTTACTAGAGATCAACTCTCCTCTGTGATACCAATGATACGCCTCTCCTCTGTGCTACCAGAGATCGATTATCGAGAATCCACAGGTATCTATATTCTCATAGACAGGTACCAAGCGATCCGCCTTTTCAGCGCTCAGTGATATATTTAATCAGAGGACAGAAAATAGTGGTCAGGAGAAGCGCGCAGCGACATCTCGCGTTCTGATCCACCTCAGTTAAAGGGATCTGATCTCCAGTGTACAGACAACAATCCGCCTCTCTCAAGAGTGATCGGTTCTCTCCCTCACACTTTGATACCAACTTAAGAATTGAGAGGATGAAAAACTGACTCACAGGCGAGACAACACCTGAGACCGGAAAGCAAAGCCAAGATTTGTTCAATTAATCAATGAGAATTATAATATATAAATACATGATGACATATGGTTGGAAACAGTTGAGGCCAACCTCAACTAATCATCGTAACTAATTCTCCATTATTTCTAAGTTATTTTTCTTACTTACTTATTCTATACTGTAGTATGTTCCACTATCTGATATAACTTGAAGTACTTAATTCCTATGAAATATTGGACTAATTTTAGTATAATATAGAATGATATCCATTGCAGGGAAAGGCATGGTCACATTTTTTAAATACACTGGAATCCATGATAGAAGAATAAAATAGCCTTGGAGATAAAATACAAAACTTCCAATTAGTCGCCTGCCTCCCGAATTATTCATAGCATTTGAAACTATTATTACCCATGTTGATATCTGATAAAATAACATATGAAAAGGAGGATGTTTTTCCTTGTTATGATTATTTAGAAGTTTTGAAGGGAAATAACTTATCGAAAAGATACACAATATCATTTTGCCACATCATTGACCTCCTTATATTATTTGTGTGTTCATCAGGATGAAAAAGATAGAGGAATTCTGATTTTATTAGTGAGTGTGTTTCCCATGTTTCAAAACTGAAAGGGAATAATAATAGAAAGCATGTCACATAGATCGTAAATTACAGGAAAGCACTTTGGAAATTTTTGTTCTCCTAATTCAGTTTGAATATATCGTGTGCATTCTATAGAGTATAGCTACTATTACAGTTACAAGAAGAGGAAGAGCTATCTTTCCCATAGATCTATCGTGACAAAAGGAGAGGATGTTGGAAGTGCATGTTGCATCAAAGTCTCACCTTGTGATGTTAAGGAAGAAACCACTACCAACCTTTTGGAGATCATTTTTTGCAGTCTGATCCAAGTGGTCTTGGGGAAGTACACTACATGACTTCCCTTGGGAGGTAGAGATATGAGAGGACAAGCATACGCATGCCATAACTCAATGGATACATAGTTTCCTATGCCAACCATTTTTGTACTAACGTCATCGCCATTAACATCATCATTGTAGAAAAGGTGCCATTGTTGATTTTAGTGGTAGCATCAGACAAGTATTTATGCACAAGTCTATGTGTCTAGACATGTGGAAATCGTCCAAAGCTTTCTATCCTTGAATTTACTTTAATCAAAGGAATTATTAAAGTAAATAGTTTTTATTAATTAATTGTGCAATTAGTTAATTGAGTTATTTAAGGAAAGTGATAAAATTAATTATCATGTATCTAAATATCAAATGGGTGTGTGAAGTAACGTCAACCCTCAATCACTTTGGAAATTAGAAATAGATTATAATTCACGATTATAAAATAAATGCTAGGGTGAAGGAGGAAGACACTTGACACAGAGTATTGGATCACGAAGGACTACGATTCAAGATATTGGATAGGTGGAGAAGGACTTCCATCTAGAGATCAGGTCAAGGAGAAGAGAGAACAGAGGATTACGCAAGTGGGTTTCAGACAAAGGAAACCACAGAAGAGTGTTGTTTCATACGAATCTTGATGTACATGTTTTCCATACATCTATGCAGGTCACAATGGAGACATTCACGCACATACATGGGTTTGTTGAAGAAAAGTTGCATACACCTAGAAAAACATGTAGTTCTAGTTTGTACAACAAGTCAGACTTTGATAGGTTTGTCTGCAGTTGTATTTCTTTCAATGGGCCATTATCCCTATTATGAGAGCCCAGATTTTAGCATAACAAAATAATTCTCGGCACAAAAAAATTATTGGTGTTTACGTGTGCTTGATTTGGTTTCCGTGTTTATGCTTCCACTGCATGTTTAGTTGATTACTCAGCTTTTCTTTAATTCAATAAGTCTTTTTTTTGGAATTAATGGCCAGGTGTTGAGTAGGAGAGTTTTTCAACATGGTATAAGAACAAGTCATCTTGGATTCAATGAAGGATCATCTAATTCCTCACTTATTCGATAAGAAGATGACCAGAGAGATGTTTCATGCCTTGGTAGGGTTATTCAAGATCACAAACATGAATAGGAATATGGTCTTAAGGAATAAACTTAGATCGGTGCATATGTCTAGATTTGATAATGTTACCAACTATATCATGAGGATCACACATGTATGTGAATAGCTTGCATCCAAGTCATGGGAACCATTTTTCAAGGGCATTTGCACTCGACAATATCTCTCATATTGGAAGAGAATTTGGGATTATTGCATCCAAGAAGAGACTCAAGAGGATTTTAAAGTAGGCAAGTAGGGAGATGAAGAGTAGGAGAAATCGACCCTCACAATATAGGGAAAAGGAAAGGGTTCCAAGGGTAACAGTGAGGAGTCCACCTCAAAACTAGGAAATAAGGACTTGAGTAAAATGAAATGCTTCACATGCTACAAGTTTGGGTAGTATGCATCTCAGTGTTCGGAGAAGAAGAGGCAAGGGAAGACGTAGAAAAAAAAATACAAAGATGTTTCTAGATGTGTTTGCAAAAAAGTTTAAGAATGAATTCTCAGTGGTTGATGCCTCTCTACCAACACAGTTGTGATGAGTGCTTGTTACTTGGAAAATGGGGCTTCTTGTCATATGATGGGGACACGTGCATTGTTCACCAATTGGTTAGAGATAGAATCAGATCGACATGTGGAGCTTGGCACTATTTCCAAGTGTGGTATAAAGGGAGTTGGGAGAGTAAGGTTCCAGCTAGAGTTAGGAGGATTTCTAGAGGTGGTATATGTGTTCTATGTACTAGAACTGAAGAAGAACTTTCTCTTAGTTTCAATTTTGGAGGACATGGGTTTTTCCATTACTTTTAACAGAGGAAAAGTACTCATATTCTTAGAGGGATCTAGCCTTGACATAGCAGTCAAAATTGGTGTCAGAGAGGGAAAGTTATATAGGTTGCAGGGCTAGACTATATGAGTATTCAAGGGGATATTGGATCATGGATAGATTTTAGTGATAGAGGATGAGGAGTAGGAGGCTCCAAAGGGTGAAAAATTGAAAGATGAGTAGAGTTCAAGGACTTCCAATGTGGGGAGTAAACCTTCATATGGGAAGAGGGACTTATCCCCTTCCATTCCTGTCAAGAGACTTTATTGGTATGAGATGACATTGATGGATGCTCAGGAGAAGGAGGCTTCTAGGATCACATTGAGGGAGAGCAGACCTTCAATGAATTTTCCAAAATTCATGGGGTTAATATGTAGCTTCTTCAATTCTAATACTTCCAGTGTTCATGAAGAAACTAATGAGTAGGGTTGGAGGGATGCCAATATACAGGGTGATGTGTGTAACATTGTGTCAGGACCGAAGGAAGAAATAGTTCTAGGTGGTTGTTCGGGAAATACCTTCCTCACTAAGAGGGAGTTTTGATGCTAGTGGTAGCATCAGACATGTATTCTCACACAAGTCTATGTGGATAGACATGTGGAAATAATCCAAAGCCTTCTATCCTTGAATTTACTTTAATTAAAGTAAATTGTTTTTGTTAATTAAATATATAATTATTTAATTGAGTTATTTAAGGAAAGTGCTAAAAGAAATAAGCATGTTTCTAAATATCAAGTGGGTGTGAAAAGTAATATCAACCATCACTCGCTTTGGAGATTAGAAATAGATTATAACTCACGATTATAAAAGAAAGGCTAGGGTGAAGGAGGAATACACTTGACACATAGTATTGGATCACAACTATGATTCAATATCTTGGATAGGTGGAGAAGGAATTCCATCTAGAGATTAGGTCAAGGAGAAGAGAGAACATAGGACCACGTAGGTTGGTTTAAGACAGAGGAAGCCACAAAAGACTATTGTGTCATATAGAGCTTTCCATACAAGTTTTTCGTACATATACATGGGTCACAGTGGAGACAATTGCATACATACGTGGGTTTGCTAAAGAAAAGTCGTGTAGACCTTAGAAAACATGCACTTCTGGTTCGTACAACAGTTCATTCTTTTCCAGGATTATCTCCAATTGTATTTCTCTTAGTGAGTCATTATCATTGTTATGGGAGCCCTCATTTTAGCATAATAAAATCATTCTCAACACTGGTTTCCCCTTCGGGTGTTTTATAGGGGTATCTACCCAAAAATTATTGGTGTTTATTTATGCTTGATTTGGTTTCTATGTTTATTCTTTTGCTGCATGTTTAGTTGATTACTCAACTGTGCTTTAATTCAATAAGTGGTTTATTTAGAATTAATGGTCATTTATTGAGTAGGAGAATTTTTCAACAGTTGTATCCCATGACGGTCATTGAGACTAACCTCCATAGCAAGAAACCCACATAACTCATCCAGATAACCATGAAAAAAACTGATCCTATGACTCTCAATAGATGTTCAATCCATGTTAAAAGAAACCAATTTATGATGCATCTAGTTCATTTCTAAGAAAGTCACAAGAGGAATATTTCATACCACAAAATTTCTCTCAAAATCCCCTTTCATTGATGCCTAGTTGTTGATAAATTGATGTGCTTAATAACGGGTATATCTAGTGTGCTTGCCGAATTCCCAACCTTCAGAGTGTCAGGAATAGTCAAGAACTCACTCCATTGTGAATATTATACTAAAATTTCTCCCATAAGACCCTGAAGAAAATACATGGATGAAATCATTCCTGTAAAACCTTGATACTAGAAATCATTCATTACAAAAGCATGAAGCTCGATTTATTCAAGATGGGAGGGTGAAATCACTCCCAAAAATACCATTTTTTTTTTAAACTGGGCAAATGGAAGAATGTAGTTTCTCCATACCATGAAATTTGGGTGAATGAAAGCATGAAACCTAAAATATACCAAATGGGAGGGTTAATTTGCTAGCAAAAATTCCCATATTTATGGAAATCAGGTGAATGAAGGTTGTAGGTCGAAATTTCATGGGCGAAAAATAAAAATAAAAATCCCAGTTCCTGACCCTCCCTCCCTCACTCCACCTGACTCCCCTCCCTCTCTCTCTCTACCTCTCTGCCTCTCTGTCTCTCTCTCTCAACCCCTCCTTTGTTGGGTATGTGTTATATTCTTTACATGCTTATCCCATGTACTATATATTGGAATGGGAGAAAGAGGGGAGGGTAGGTGAGCCCGACCCCCCTTGTTTTAGGGTTCAATGATATCCCTTGAGAAATAAGTTTTGGGTTGTTTTTTGGTCCATTTTTTGTTGTTTCGGTAAATGGATTCTCAACCCATTGTAATACAATTTAGTTCAAGGAATCTAATTTGAGTAAAAAACTTAGGGTTTTATATGCCACATGATCCTATATATTGTATTGTAATGGTGAAATTAATACAATGCGAGTTAGAAGTGAAACTCTAAACATTTGTTGGATTTCCTGGTTAAGGGTTCCCATGGTAAATTTATCAGTACTATGTGTGAATTATATTGTTTTCTTTATGTTTTATAAAGAATCTATGTGTGCATTTTTATGCTATAATTGTTTAAAATTTACACCCTCTCTGCCTCTCTCTCCCTCCTCTTTTCCTCTCTTTCGCTCTCTACCTCCCTCCCATGCTCCATCCCTCTCTCTCTCTCTCTCTCTCTGAATATTCCCCTCTCTTCCTCCCTTCTTCTCTCTGACTCTATGTCTTAAGACCAATACATATAAGTATACCATCGGCGAGGCTTACCTTGACTCTAGGGTCTCGTACAAAGTCAATTATTCATAGTAGATGTGTGTATAAATGAACCTAGACATTTCCTTTGACCTAAATACATCGAAAGGATTCAAGTATTTGCACAAGAACATGCATGCAATGCTTCTTAGGAACATGCATGTGTTCTAAGGCCTATGCATTCTTCTAGTCATAAATGCACACATGTTCTTGAGCATGTTTTTATCAAGAATGCACACATGTTCCTAATCATGTGCATTAATCAGAAACACATGCATATTCTTGAACATGTGTTTCTTAGGAATTCACATGTGTTCCTAAGAGTGTGCATGTTCTTTCTTAAGAACACACGCACATTCCTAAAAAATGCAAGTTGGCAAGTGTGTGTGGTAGTTCAGTGAGAAACGAGGCTATATGATAAGAACACATGTGTGTTCCTAAAAATGTGGACACATTCATTCACACGTCATTGCCACTTTTTTCCATCATCTTCGTGCGAGCACCCTTCACTATTTATAATACAATATATATGATTCCACAATATCTAAAGCCTTAATCCATGGACATGGATTATATTACAATATCAATTCCTTCACTGGAATTAGAAAATCATGGACTGAAAAACCATGTGCCAAAATCACCGAGAACAGACCAAAAAACCATCCATTTTTTCCAAGGGCTCTACCCGCCCCCGCCCTTTATGCTCGTTGCATACGCATCATGTGTGGGATAACCATGCAAAGAATATAACACATATACAACACTAATTGATGCTTTGAATTTATATAATAATTTGGGAAGATAATATACATAAATTCTATGGAAGAAAGAGAAGAAAACAAGAAGCAAAAACAGGATCTAAGAGAAACTAATGTCATGGATATGAAACAACTAGCAATAAAAAAATAAGAGTAATAAGTTAGATCCTTCCCATGTCAATTCACCAACAAAATCAATACCAAGAAAGAATCAATCAAGTGAGACTCAAGTGAGATGGGAAAAATAAAAACCTAAAACTATCACAATCAATCTAACTCGAGAAAATTCAAAATAAAAGTCAATTTAAGCAACATCAATATTTTAGGAGAAATAAAACTTCAAGATAATCCTAAACGGACTGTTGAACAACTGTTGTAGTCTAAGGAATTAGGGAAGACATTCAAGAGAGACACATTAAGCACATCAAGACACACACATAATCCCAAGAAAGAAGGAAATAAATGTGGGGAAGGATAACCATCCACTTTCTTATTCCTCCTTTAGGGTTATTTATGCAGCAAGTAAATGGTTGGAGTGGTTGCACCCTCTCCAATCATGTGTTAGGTACTTATCATCCTTTATTACAAACATTCATATATATTTACTTGAATTTATCCACTCTGTGTCTAATGTTTAATAATACATGTATGGGATGACTATTAAGGCCTAAGAGGCCCCCTCAACATCTCCCCCACACTCAAATCCTTGCTTGTCCTGAGCAAGTGTGCAGATAACTAATGTTTTGTTACTCTTTGACCTTTGTCTTCAATCTGGTAGTGACATGTGCAGCTAGTGAGTCTCACAACGCTTTGCTCCCACCCAACAATGATCCTCTTGATTCTATTGTTACACCTTTCTCTCTGGTGCCTTCGGGGTGGTGAGTGGCTTGTCCTGGACTCATCTCGCACATGCAAATCACTCGTAGAAGGATGGTTCAACTTACCATGTGAGATTCTTACTCTATGCTATGCCAACCTACCATTTCTCTACTTTTTGGCTTTCGAGGTCACAACTCAAGAACTATTATGCAAATTTTCTATCAAGGGGTTCAATCAATCTAGTTGTTCTTATTCATTATATTTTATTTTAAACTCTCATGTGTGTGTCTATTAAGATATGTCTCTTTATGGACTACCTTTAACTGTTTCCAACATGCTCATCATTAATTCTCTTTGAAGTTCTCAAATCTAATGTTATATGCTCACTACCTTGCTACTCCTCAATATTGTTTTTCTATTGCTATGGTTGTGCTTCTTTTAAGATATTTGAAATGACTCAAATAAAAAAACACGTTTTTTGGTACCATACTTTTACGAATTATGTCAACTAGGTATCAACTGATGTTAGTGAGAACCTGATCTTATTGGCGAGAAACCAAATTACATTACAATAGGTGGAGAAGATCACCTGCCTTTGAAGATGCACATTTAATCCCCTTGCTTATTTTGAACATTAACTAACACTCTGAACAATAAAAAAAAAATTGTACTAATAAAACTCCTATCCTTCATATAATCATTTATTTCATATTTGACTCCATATACATTTTGCAATTTATCTTTTTACATAAAATAGATGCCTTTATGAAATTAACTCCATACACTCTAGCCACCATCCTTTATAAAGATTTTCACACTTTTTCATGATGTCATTTGGAACCTTTTTCAACAACTTAAAAGTTACTTTTTCAACAAAGTACTCAATCTTGTATTGTAAAGTGTCAAAAACAATATATTTATTCACTTCCCTTCATTGTATGGAATATTTCTCATATGGTTTTGATTTTGAATACCCATTGCATGCACGCACCTAACTTCATTGTGTTATATTTTTGGAAACTCAACCAATTGTATGCTTAAGAAATAATTCAACATGTTTCATGAACAAACTCGTCCAATATTTGTAGTTGTCAAGTAGTTTTCTTCTTACAATTTCTCTCAAAATTATCTATAACCAAATTCTTTTTGCAATCCATATTTAATTTCTGCAACCCATATATAATGTAAAAACAATAATCAACAACCATACCAAAGCTAGTCTTTTACTAGTATCATGAAATTCTTCTCTTGAAGATCAACTCTACACTCTTCAAAGAAACCAACATGTTAGGCAACAATGTTTTTTATTTATTTTATTTATTTGTTTCCTCTCTTTTCTTTTTTGGACAAGATTCTTCTAAAAAAAAACTTTCACACGTCATCAATGATGAACAACAAATCAATGTATGTAGTCGTCCTCTATTAATATACTTACTGTACCATATTTTTAATATTCATTTTCTTTCCACGAGAATACTCAACAACAAATCAAGGGCACAAAAAACTTCAACTCGTGATCCTCTTAAACCCAAGCTTGTAGATTTCTTCCTATCATGATTTATAAATATATATTCTTGATTTTTTTTTTCAGATTTGTCTTCAAAAGGGCAGCATTTATGAGCATCAACAATTAACAAAAAAAAAAAAAACTTTAAAAAATATTTCACATAGTCATCAATGTTTATAAACAATTTTTCTATCTTTTCCAAGTTTAAGTCACACTACAATGAAACCAAAATGTTGTAGTCTCAGGAATTAGGGAAAACATTCAATAGAGACACATTAAGCACATCAAGACACAAACAAAATCCCAAGAAAAAAAGAGATAAATGTGGGGAAGGATATCCATCTGCTTTCTTATTCCTCTTTTAGGGTTATTTATACAATAGGTAAATGGTTGAAGCGGTTGCACCTGCTCCAACTAATCATTAGTTAGATATTTTTTTATCCTATATTACATACATTCATATATATTTACTTGAATTTATCCACTTTATGTCTAATGTCTTATAATACATGTACGTGATGACTATTAGCGCTTAAGAGGCCCCTCAACACCAACCATAAAATATTGACTGTACCACATAATAAAAAAATAATAACAAGATCCAAGAAGAAGGAATCCCATCTTGATAAGTCAAATGCATATCACTCAATTGACCAAAAGGGAAAATAGTAAACAAGTGAGTGGAAAATCAAGTAGACCATCGCCTTATAAGTAGACAAAGGGAAGTACGTATCACAAACTAAAAAAATCAACAAGACTTATGAAGTACAAATCATTTCATCATCAATAAGATCAAGAAGGAACAATAGTTTATCCATTCAACTTCAAGGATGCATTAGATAAAGAAAATTAGATTTTTCACAAAATAATTACCAAATAAAAAGATAAAAAGTAAAAATGATAGATCAATACAATTAAGGAGAATGGAATAGAAAAAGTAAAATTCATAATTGCAAATAAAATGCCACAATGATATAATGAATATGCATAACCACTTATAATTTGTAAGAATTAAATCTATACATTCTACATAAATATAAATATTTATGTATATGAAAACAACAATAACAAATGAGATAAACTACCATATCAAAACAAAATCAAAATATGAGACTTGGAAAATCTATACATATAACTTAAATAACTTAAAGGCATGGAAACAATATATAGAACCACATTAAGAACATTGCAAAATTAACCCACACATTATGCAAATATTTATAGCAATCTCAAAGTGAAGAAACCTTTTAAAATCCTTCTGGCAACAACAAAAACCACAATGGATGAAAGGAGTAAAACATTGGAGAAACAAAGTGGATGAAAGGAGTAAAACATTGGAGAAACAAAGTGAAAAGGAAATGAGAAAAATAAAATAATTTGATGCAGGAGAGAGAATGTTTCCAAAAAGTCGAGATTATTAAGCAATATGCAAAAAAATAAATCACATGAGTATGGGAGGGCTATAGAATAACAAGAAAAACCATTAACCAAAAAGAGTACACCTTGCTAAAAGTTAAGAATGCATCCATTAATGACAACCGCTAATACTTAATGCATCGAAGGAGCACCAAAGTACCCGTAAAGCAATCATTAGTTCATTAGTAAAAATTTAAAAACAATTTAATGACATCTACACCACACATTTACAACGCATGTACAAAACTTCCTAGCATAGAATCACTAGAAGAGCAAGTTGAGAAACCATGACCCTCACTGAAATCACTACACTATTCAAAGAAGTTGATCCCCTCTATCATCTATATCTATTCGTAGAGAAGGATTCCATTTATCAATTGCAAAATGAGAAAATTATTTGTAGAAAATAAATTTGTATTTAATAAATTTTGAGAATTGTTGAGATAATTTTGTATTTTGTAAAGAATTTTAAAATTATTGATCGTTTGTTTAAGGAAAATAATGTTTAAAGTTGGGGACATGGTGTAGTTTTGTGTTTGCACATACATTATCATAAACCAAAGTTATAGTTTATATTTAAGTTTTGGTTAAAATATAGAAGTCGAGTTGGTCTATTGAATAGGGATAATAAGTTTATATAAGAAAATGGAAAAAGGCCTTCTATACAAGATTATATAAGATAAGACAAATCTTGCTATAATAGTAATAGCTACCTCTATACTATCTAATAATTATATAAAGACAATAATACTATATATATTTTTTCTTAATTTTATTTAATTAATTAGTTAATTAAAATTGCATTCATAATTTCATATATTACAATAATCATTAATGGTTTTAATGATAAAGAAAGAAAAGATGGATCTTTATTCGATGGAATTTCATCATCTTATAACTTATAAATAATGTGGACAACCATGAAATACTAATTATAAAGTAAGATGAATCAATTTTATAGAAACCAAAACATCATGAAGAATAAAAAGCAAGTATATTTGCACATTAATAAATATGATTTATTGGAAAAATCCGAGTGGGGGAGGGAAGATAAATTAGTTGTAAGTAGCCGTATCTTAAATCATCTCTAACTATCTTTATGGTTAAGAATATAATTTTTTTATAATAAAATCAACAATGGTCTTATACTTAGATGTGTTAAGTTGCATTGTTTTTGTGAGTAATGTTTGTGCTATAGCTTCTAACATTTAATGTGGGTTATAGAATGAATATAAATGAGTAATGTTTGTGTTATAATTTCTAACATTTAATATGGTTTATAGAATGAGTATAAATGATTTTTTTATTACTATTATATGTTCTATTCTTGAAATTCTCATTTTGTGTTGAATATCATTTATGCTCTACACTTTATTGTAATGAAAGTATGATTTTCTCCATATTTAATTATTATAATGATATTATCCTTTCATTAAAGTATTTTTCAAGATTGAAAAATATAGTTTAAATAAACTAATTATGATTAGTTTTTTTTTTTTTTTTTAAATAAAAGAGAAAATATGTATTATTTTAAGAGCTTTAAAAAAGTATAATGATCCTTGCTTGTCACCTGTTCCACTACAAAAGGGAAATCAAAACAAGTGGTTTGTCAAAACATTTAATAATTCTAACAAATTTTTCACAGTTCAACATGCCACATGTCATATTACTAACGTTAGATGTGTCTGGTGTCATGCACTAGAGCTCATGGTCGCCATGGCTATAGCTATAGATCATAAAACTTAAAAAAACTAAAAAGAGTCGAGTCCTGAAATGTAAACTGAGAGAGAAGCGAGATATTTAGCAAATCCGGATGTCCATCGATGTTGTAGGTGAAGACAAACTTATGTTCGCAGGTCAGACAATGTGTTTTCTTTGGAGCATCTGACAAGGCGTCGAACAGGAGGTCCATGTGTCGACTGAGAGTGCGTTGATTCTAAGTTTGCTCTTCCAGGATTCTCCGCATATCAAATATTAATTGTAGGTGGTCGTTCGAAAGGCGATGAGGGTTGAGCATAGTCTGCTCAATTTTCCCATCTGCTTCCGTATAACACCCTGTTTCCCCTAGTTTGTAAATATAACTATACATGCCAAGGAACTATGGGAAACTTAAAAATGTGAATATTTGATTTGATGGACCTTGTGTAGAAGGTCGATGAATGTAAATTATGTTATTTTAATAGAGAATGGTTACATTTTGCATGACTGCTGAAAGAGGGGATGTGCTAAGAAAGATCACAAAATGCTGTGAAAGGTGGTGGAGGGGACCAGGAATGGTTGCGTTAACCTCCACCAAACCAGTACCATGCTGGAAATTAATTTTCTCATATCAGAACAACCCTCTGACCAGGAATGAATTTCTGTCAGGATGGTAGGTGGGAAGGCCCCCTCAAGAATTAATGAGAGATGGGGCAGACTGCCCATCGATAAGGCTTCTGAACCTGACCACAGACAGGGATATTCAAGCCACACACAATCTTGTCGAGGGAGGAAAGAAAGGAAGCGTGGTGGGAAAAGAGAGACCTGCGGAGAAAATAAGGAGACGAGAGAGAAACAATCGGGTCCGAGGCAGGACTTAAAGAGGAAACAGTGAGTTCTGATCACAGAAAATAGAGATTGAACCAGGAGAAGGAGAGTAACCTTCGTCCTTATCTAGTTTTGTATTGGGAGAAGGAGAGTAACCTTCGTCCTTATCTAGTTTTGTATTGGGAGAAGGAGAGTAACCTTCGTCCCTAACTTCTGCTGAGTTGGAAGTAAGAGATTGAATCTCAAAGAATCGTGGCTCAAGCTCGGGGGTGGCCAGTGATAAATCCATTGGGAGTGACTGAGCCTATGGTTGGGTGGAAACGAGTACCCCTTTTAGCAGTCGCATCACACTCTATGGTTCTAATAAGTGTTTTTTTGCCTTATGTTTTGAATTGTAAATAATGGATGCATGCGAGTATTTACATGTCTATGAAGGTTTCTTTCTCTGTATTAAATGATTAAGTTATGAATATGCATTTGTATCCTTAAGAACCTATAATTCTTCTTGGATTTACATACGACCCAGTTTAATCACTCGAAGGCGCTTTCCCCAAGAATTTACAGCATCATTCCTGAGTCAGAGCAAGCCTCTTGGCATATTTACTGATTTGGTAACCTCATAAGTTACCTTGCCTTGATTGAGAGCTCAAAGCTCTGCGAGTCGAGAAGGTATTCCCTCCAGAACAGTAGTCTATGAGAATTTGAACTTGTGCTTATTTCCTTAACCAAAAACCCGACTAAGAGCGGGGATCATAGCCCCAGAGTTTTATAAAGATCCACGTGACCTGGTTCTAGGAACTTTGGAGCTCGAGGCTCCGAGATGTCAAGTTGTACGAAGGTCAAGTTAAACCCCGCAATTGATATGCATCGTCGATCTATGAATGGAGATCGAGGGTGGGGAGCCATTGCAGAGCGCGAAGGTGAAAATAGCGGATGCGCTAGTTCGCGGCCTGCAATTCACCCTTGTCGTTGATCTCGACAAGCTAGAGGAACAACGATCCCGATTTGACTAGAATAAAGCGAGCACTTTCCATATTGCGAAGGTTAAACTCCCTGGTAAATAATCTGCATGTTGGGACCCCGCAATTCCTATGAACCATCGATTGTCGTTGACCTTCGATCTGAGTTTGAAGCGATCCCTGAAACACAAGGAGCACGTGGGATGGAAAAAAACCTTAAAAGAGATCAAACTCATAAGAGATATCACTTATCATAAGTGTTTACAAGATCCAAGAGTACAACTTGTAGGAGGATAAAAGGTTTAAAACCTTTGAACACTGATAGGAGTGACAATGGTCATTGGATCACAGTGAAAAGGATCGACAACTATTGGATCTAAGGAAGGTTCATGAGTCTTAACGTTCGCACGCACGGGAGAGAGAACCTGTCAAGGTTTGAGACTCGAAGTTTCCAAAGCCCGAAGAGCCGAAAACCATAAGTAGAATATCAGTCGTCTGATCGCAGGAACAGATCTGAGGCGTCAAATTGTTTGGGGTAAACTTCAAGTGTTGGATCATCAGAGAGGATCTGAACCATCAGATGTTGTGAGTTTGGGAGGAGGCAAGTTAAAACTTGAGATTCTCGAAGTGCGGAAAGTCGAAGGGCCAGAGAAAATCTGAACCGTTGGATCCAGGAGGACATGTGTCGACAGGTCGAAAGATCCAGAGGAAGGAAAATTAGGTGGAAGTGTTGAAACACCCAAATCCAGAAGAGTCGAAGAGCCGTGAGCCGTTGATTGGCATGGGGACACTTGTCAACAGATCGAGAGCTCCAGGAAGATTGTAGTGGGGTTTCATTTTGAGAATTGAGATTTTCGAACCCCGAAGGCCCGAAAACCCGAAGTGAACTTGGACTGACAGATATAAGAGAGACATGGCATGAATTTGTGAACTCCGGGTAAAGTCCCGAAGTGATTCATAGTCGTTGGATTCGGAGGACACGTGGTGAAAATCCGTGAACTCCGGGTAAAGTCCTGAAGTGATTCATAGCCATTGAATTCAGAGGACATGTGGCACAAATCTATGAGCTCTGGGTGCATACCTGAAGTAATTCTCGATCATCAGATCAGGGGGACACACATAAGAGGATTGTAGTCTTCGGATAAAAGTCATTGGGGAAAAAGGTTTTAGATTTGAAATCTTAGAAGTCTGAAACCCGAAGGAGATCTCGACCGTCGATCGAGAAGAGGGTTGGAAGATCATTGAATTGGGTTAAATGGTCAAATACCCGCAGTGGAAGCAAGACCGTTGATCGAGAAGGACAGGTGTCTGTAGAATGTCAGCTACAAAAGTTTGAAGTATGGAAGAAGCAGGGCTTGAGAATTCAAAACCCCAAAGTCCGGAATTGCGAAGAGATCACAATCGTTGATATAGGAGGGACATATCCGGTCCGTATATTTGAGAGCCACAGATCTGAAACGTCGATTCATACAGTATCGTCAAGATCACAAGATCGACAATCCCGTAGAATTGCGGGGACAAGAGTTGCGCAAAGTTTAAAATATCAAGGGAGGGTCGGAATTCAAACCGTGGTTTTGTCAAGAGGACACGTGGAGACTTGAGGAGGATTGCGGGCCCAAAAGTAGTTTGACCCCAAACTGCTTGTGGTCACGCCCACAATTGTGTGGTCATCGCCAAGGTCATATTTGAGGAGAGGCCAATAGAAAATGGGTTAATGCCAATTTCGAGACTTCGCTGAAGCGCGAAGGAGGAGGTCACGAGCATCATAAGACCTGAAACAAAGGCCGAAAGGGCTTGTGTCTGATTTAGAGGTGAGACTATCATGGTCTCAAAGTCTTGTTTGATTTAGACTCAGAGAATCTTGACCGAAGGCTCAGGCTGAGTCCTGGACTTTCCAAATTAGAACCCGTAGAGAGAAAGAGAATTTGTTTCTGTAAGGAGGACGAAATTTGTTTCTCATTTTTCTTTGCCCCATCGCGGGTATGTTACAAATTGGTATCAGAGCGTGGTTACAACACTTGGCCTACTTGGGCTCATAGACGAGTCACTTTAAAACTCTATTTGGAGTACTTTTAAAAGAATGACACTCTACCTTAACTCTTTCTTAAAAATTTTGATTAAAAATGTTATTAAAGAAGATAATGAAACTTTCTACTGAGTGTATGCATTTAAGAAATTGAACTGTGTATTGTTCATGAACTAATAAACTGTTAGCTAAAATTAAGTGTTTTTTCAACACTCGAGTAGTCAGTAAATCACGGAAAAACTCCAAGACTAAAGGATGGTGACGTGTCATGAAGTGGAGGATGGCTCCCACAACAGAGATGAAAAATCTAACGAAAGGAGAGAGGTGGAAACCCCTCCGGATCTGGCTGAAACTATAAGGAGCCTCAGAGCTGAGTTATAGAGTTTCAAGTCTGACAACGAGAGATTGATAAAGGATAAAGAGAAACAAACATAAATTAACGCAGTATTGCTACAGAGCTTATCCGACATATAGAGGCAACTACAACATGAACTCAAAACCAGTCATGTGGACCGACGACACAAGAAGAGAAGTCAGAATCCACTTGAGATCCAAAAACATGATTCCATAAGTGACCCCACTGGGAGAAGTACCGCTAAGAAGGTCCAACCTAGAGGTAGGGGATACTCATCGGGAGAGTCCTCTGGAAAGGAAGCTGACAAATCTGAAGGATCTTCTAGTAGCAGGGCCAACTCGCATTCTCAAAGGAAAGGAAAGAAGCGGAAGCATTCAAAAACCCATGGTTGTGAAGAGTTGAAGAAAACCAAACCACCCTATTTCGATGGACATATTAAGAAGGGAGAAGAGGAAGAAGCTTGGCTGCTTGGTTTAAAGAATTATTTCAGAGTCCATGACTACTCTGAAAATTTGAAGGCTCGAATAGCCATCTTCAACCTGAATGGAAAGGCTTTCCATATGGTGGGAAGACCTTAGGAATGTGAAAGGAGTCCACGAGAAGGACTTTTCATGGAAATAGTTTGAGAAATACTTCAAGAATCAGTATCTGTCAGAAAAATACATGGATGGAAAAACTAAGGAATTCTATGAGCTCAGACTGGGGAAACTCACCATAGATGAATTTGTCAATAAATTCCTTGAACTACTAAAGTATGTACCCTACATAAAAGATGAAAAAGCAAAAATGCAGTGGTTTATTAGTGGGTTACCTCAAACCTACCGGGATAGTATTGAGTTCGACAAGCTAAAGACTTTAGAAGAAGCTATCTGGAAGGCGAGGTACTGTTATGAATAGCTTGGGAGTAAGACAAGACCCCACGAAGACTGGAAGAAGAGGAGTAGTTCGGGATTCCAGAAGAAGGGGTTTAAATCCTCAAGATTTAAGAACTATGAAAAAGATTCTAGAAGGATCCTTCCTACTAGAAGTATATATTAGCTAACTTTCCCCTCTCAAAGTGGAAATAAACCTTTTAAGACAGTCCCAACAAAGACCGATAATGTAATATACCATATATAAAAAGTATGCAGAACAGAAATAAAATGATAGAAATGGCAGAATAACAACAATATAACCAAAAAAATCACCACAATAACACTAAAATGATATAAGAATAAAAACAAAAATAACGCTTTGATTCTGAGAGCAATGTTCACAGGCCTCTTCGAGGGGGAAACCTCCAGTCGAGTAGAGCTCTATTACAATAATATCCAAGCTAGGGTTCTCATATCCTCGACTCCTATTTGTACTAAATATGTCTATCAAAAGAAGCATCTAGAGGAAGATCCTTCTAGAAGTGGAAGCTTCTATTAGGTCTTCTTACATTCGACTTATTCTATTTTATTGCAAGGCCTTATTAATATTGACCTTTATTACATCCGAATATATTGTTCTACCTATGTGCGGGTTAGGAACCTAACATGTCCTCCCCCTTAAAAACCGCCTTGTCCTCAAGGCTTGAGATGTGGAAATTGTTGCAGAATGGTAGCTGGTTCCCAAGTGGCATCTGTTGGAGTTGTATCTTTCCACTAGACTAACACTTCCTTGATGGTTCTCTAACGTAGGTGATGGTCACGTTGGTCCAAAACTTCTTGTGGTTGTAGCCAAATGGATCCTTCTTCATCTAACTCGGGAAGGTTGGTTTGAATTTGGCACTTAGTTCCAATCACCTTATTTAAGCATGAAACATGAAAAACAAGATGTAACTTAGAATGACTAGGCAAAGCTAATTGATAGGCCACCTATCCCACATGCTTGAGAACTGTATAAGGACCATAAAATTTGGGTGCTAGCTTATGACAATGCTCAGCCTTGAGGAAATTTTTCTTGTAAGGTTGCAGTCGAAGAAACACCTGATCCCCTTCTGCAAATTGATGTTTAGAGTGACCTTGATCTGCTTGTTGCTTCATGCGATTTTGTGCCATGACCAAATTCTCTTTGAGGGTACAAAGAATAGCCTCTCGAAATGTAAGTGTTTGGTCAACCTCCTGGACCTTCGAGACACCAGGTAAGTATGAGAGAACTGATGGTGGATTTTGTCTATTGACTACTTCAAAAGGAGTCATGCATGTAGTTGTATGGTATGAAGTGTTGTACCACCATTCAACTAGGGGTAACCATTGAGCCCACTGATTTTTCTTTTCTGAGGCAAAACAACTCAAATATGTTTCCAAACACTTGTTGACAACATCCGTTTGACCATCAGTCCGGGGATGATAAGCTATGATGGGATGCAATTGGGTGCCTTGTAGCTTGAATATTTATTGCCAAAAATTGTTGGTGAAAGTTGGGTCGCGATCAGAAACAATAGAATGCGGCATGCCATGAATCTTGAAGACCTGATCCATGAAAAGTTAATCCACCATGGATTTTGTAAATGGGTGTTGAAGAGAACAGAAATGAGCATACTTGGAAAGGCGATCAACAAACACCATGATGACTGATTTATTTCTCGATTTGGGTAAGCCTGTAATAAAATCCATAGATATATCCCTCCAAATAGCAGGTGGAATCGGAAGAGGTTGTAGTGTGCCTAGATATTTGACTATTTCTCCATTGTTGTGTTGACACACATCACATTCAATGAAAAAATTATGAATTTCTTGTTTCATACCATTCCAGAAAAAAGAACGTTTGACCCTGTCATAGGTTTTGGTAAACCCAGAGTGCCCAACTGTGGGTGTAGCATGAAGCTTAGAAAGTACTGTGAATTTAAGTTTTGATTGTTTACTTAAATACAAACAAACTTTGTATCGAAGCTCATCATGGAGCCAAGAGTACCCTGGGGAAGCTGGAGCATTGGACTGCAATTGTTGGATCATATGTGAACTTTTGGGATCGTGTATCCATTCCTGGCAAACGACTTGGAGCCAATATGGTACAATGAAGGAAAGAGAAAAAAGGGATACGTCATCTTCATATTTTCGGGAAAGTGCATCCGCAACCACATTGTCTTTGCCTTTATTGTAAATGATCTCATAATCATATCCAAATATCTTAGTCACCCATTTTTGTTGCTCCGGGGAGGAAATGCGTTGTTCCAGAAAATACTTGAGGCTTTGATGGTCTGTTCTAATTTGGAAGCGTTGCCCCAATAGATAAGGGCACCACAGATCAACGACATGCAGAATAGCCAACATTTCCTTTTCATATATTGATTTGCCCAGATTTCTTTCAGACAGTTGCTTGCTGGTAAAGGCCAAAGGCTGACCCTCTTGCAATAGGACAACACCAATTCCTTTCCCTGAAGCATCACATTCCAAGACAAAGGTCTTTGTGAAATCAGGAAGGGCCAGGACTGGAGTGGTGCACATGGCCATCTTCAAGGTTTGAAAATCTTGAGCAGCTGTTGGAGTCCAAGTGAAAGAGTTCTTTTTTAAGAGTGCAATGAGAGGTGATGCAATATTTCCATAATTCTTAACAAACTTGCGATAATAACTTGTTAAGCCCAAAAATCCATGCAAGCTTTTGAGAGTCTTTGGGTGAGGCTAGTCTTGCATAGCTTCAATCTTTTTAGGATCCACCTTGACGTTGTCCTTGCCAACCAGATGACCCAAGTACTCGACTTTTGAGGCACCAAAAGCACATTTAGACTGTTTCAGGAAAATTTGGTGCTGAGAGAGTAGATGGAGAACTTGATCCACATGAACAAGATGGTTTGTCCAGGTTTTTCTATAGATGAGGATATCATCAAAGAAAACTAAGACAAAATGACGGAGAAAAGGATGAAAGACATGATTCATGAGGCTTTGGAAGGTGGAGGGGGCATTACACAAGCCAAAGGGCATGACCAAAAACTTATAGTGACCCTCATGAGTTCTAAAGGAATTCTTGGGAATGTCTGCCTCTTTCATACGTATCTGGTGGTAGCCAGAATGAAGATCAAGTTTATTAAAGAATTGGGAGCCACTCAATTCATCCAAGAGGTCATCAATGACAGGAATGGGAAATTTGTATTTAATGGTAAGTTTGTTGAGGGCACAGAAGTCAAGACACATTCGCCAAGAACCTTATTTCTTCATGACCATGACCATAGGAGAAGGGTAGGGGCTCATACTAGGGAAAATAACGCCTGCGTTAAGAAGTTCCTGGACCATTTTCTCAATTTCATTTTTTGGGGAAAAGGGGTGATGATACAGATGGATATTGGGAGGAAGGATTCCTAGTACAAGGGGAATGGAATGATCATGAACACCATGGGAAGGAGGGAGTCCCTGGGGAGTGGAAAAGACCACTTGATGTTTAGAAAGTATGGATTAGAGGTCTTGTGGCATCGAGGATGTCTTTGTTTCTTGTATGGCATGGAGTTGGGCAATAACACCAGAATGACCTTTTTTGATAAGCTTTTCCATGCGATGGGAACTAATGATCTCAGGTGAACTAATGGTGATGCCTTGTAACTTATATTGTTGGCCCTCCTGGTCGAATTACATGGTTAATTCCTTAAAATCCATAAGAATGGGACCCAAATTCCTTAGCCAATCTGCACCCAACACAATGTCACAACTACCCATGTCGATAGCAAACATATGAGATTTCACGTGGTAGTCACCAATTTGGAGACATACATTTTCACAATGCCCTCCACATTTCATGGAGCCACCATTGGCAATCATGATTTGGAAATTATTGACAGCATGGATGTAGCAATGAGTTTCTTGGGCAATGCGGCGATGGAT
This sequence comes from Picea engelmannii, assembly GCA_009831015.1. Taxonomy (NCBI): domain Eukaryota; kingdom Viridiplantae; phylum Streptophyta; class Pinopsida; order Pinales; family Pinaceae; genus Picea; species Picea engelmannii. The sequence continues at coordinate 357,567 of ML791326.1, forward strand.
GAAATCATGTGTGCTTACACTATCAACTAGAATGATGACCTTCCTATGCTTTATGTAACCAATTAGCTTGAGGGTTTGGGGAGCAGAGAAGCCAGTGAGAGAATTTAGAGAAATGACCAGTTCTACTTTGGAAGGGTCTGAGGGAGGTGTTATGTCAGTGGTTTTAGGTGACTCAGACACAAGGGGAGTTTCAACATCCTCTTCTAAAATATCCTTTGAGATGGCCATAAAAAGAATTTTTTCCTTACGCTTGTGGCCCGGGAAATATTTGTCATCATAATTATAACAAAGGCCTTTGAGTTGGCGTTCAGTCGTTTCAACCCTGGTCAATTTTTGGATCTTTAGTGGTGTAGAGGGAGTAGTGGGATTTACTAGTTTAGTGCGAGGGATAAAGGGGGGTTTCTTTTTTTGAGAAGATACAACTTATTGTTCTTCTTTATCTTTTTTAGTATCCTCCACCCAACTTTGAGGTCGAGCCATGAAGACATGGGCCCAAATCTCTTCCTTGACACCACTGATAAAACACTCTCATAAAAAGGCATCAGACATGCCCTCTATTCGAAAATCCAGGCGCTCAAAAGAAGCTATAAATTCTTCCACTGTTCCTGATTGTTTGAATTTTGTCAAACGACCCAAATGGTTGGTGTCTATGTCAAAGAGTTCATAAAGCTCTGCCACAAAGTGTGTCCAAGAAATATACCCTTGACGAGATGTTTTTCTCCATTTCCACTATTGCCAACGTTCTTGATCTAGATGGAGAACACCATATCGGAGTTTGGCCAAGTCATCTGTAATGTCGTATAAAGAGAAATAATGTTCCAATTGGGTTACCCAACTAGTGGGATCTGAGCCATCAAATTTGGTCACATCCACCTGCGGAAGGCGTAGGTCAAGTTGAAAGTGATGGTGCTGAAAGTTATGGGAATGAGAGGAATTTTTCAGCTTCAATATGTGAAGGTGGGTCAGATAAAGGATTATCTGTAGGGAGATGCAGCTTGGTGCAGAGCGTCAAAACGACAGATTCAATCTTGGTAGTCAGGTCTTGTTTGATTTCCTCCATTGAGGACTACATGGTTGTATTGATGGCGACAACATTGGCAATGAGTTGCTTCACTTCTTGTTGGGTCTCGCTGAGATTAGATTGCAAGGTATTGAAGCAAGTTTCCAGTTCTTGGCTATGGGTATGGGCCATGATGACGAGGGAACTGAAATGGGGTGGGTGGGGTCAAAATTTTTGCAGAAAAATGATATGTATGAATGTGATAAGGGAGAAGAGATGAATCCAATAGAATAGGTCTCAAATAATGGTGAAACAATTTCTAGGCTTTTTTTTTTCACACCTGTGGAGTTATACTCCGGTATGAAGAATAATGAAGTGATGAAATGCCCAAATTCTTAACCAGGAAGAAATGTGTAGTGATTTGGCAACCCGAACACAGTTGCGTGACAATAGATCTTGTCTATTTTAATTTGTTTATGTTTTTGTCCCCAAGGGTTAGGTATTCAAGGGTTCTACAGACAAGGGTTTGACCTATGCTATAGCTCTCTGATATACGTGCGAGGTCCAACAGTAGTACTCATCCCAATATCTCAGGGCACTGACTAAGGAGGCTAAACCGTACCCTTAGCCGTACTACTCGACTACACAGGTACTAGAGAGTATCTTCCTGAGTGTTGTTCTCGGTGGCACAATAGCATTCAGGCAGTCGATTGGTTTATCTAAAGAGGGCTTCAGGTAATATAGGTTGATCCATATAGAGGTGTTGTATGATGCGCTACCACTTGAAGGGGTACCAACAAGGGTTACAAGGGTGGCCAACAGATGTGCGCTTAAGTACCACTTGTATTTCCTGCGTGTATGAATCCCTCAACCGTGGGTTTATGCGCTTAACGACAGATCTCTATGGCTGAAAGACATCAGAATACGTCTCTACCCTGAAAAAAATTTAACCCACAATTTCTACCAAGGAAAGTGCTTTGATACCACTTGTAATATACCAGATATAAAAAGTATGTAGAACAGAAATAAAATGATAGAAATGGAAGAATAACAACAATATAACCAGAACAATCACCACAATAACATTGAAATGATATAAGAATAAAAACAGAAATAACACTTTGATTCTGAGAGCAATGTTCATGGGCCTCTTCGAGGGGGCAACCTCCAGTCGAGCAGATCTCTATTACAATAATATCCAAGCTAGGGTTCTCATACCCTCGACTCCCATTTATACTAAATATGTCTACCAAAAGAAGCATCTAGAGGAAGATCCTTCTAGAAGCGGAAGCTTCTATTAGGTCTTCTTACATTCGACTTATTCTATTTTATTGAAAGGCCTTATTAATATTGACCTTTATTACATCTGAATATATTGTTCTACCTATGTGTGGGTTAGGACCTTAACAGATAACCTAAAAAAGGAACCCACAAAATGTTGGGGTTGTGGAGAGGATCATAAATTGAGGGACTTCCCACACTGACAACGGAACAGTAAGAGAGTATACAATATACAATAAGCTACCACCATCAATGATGTGGCTAGGAGCATGCCATGAATCTATGCAGCCTTGGACAATAATCAAGCCGACTACCAAGCTTCAATAGTGGAGCTGGAAGGTATGATCGCCAACCATCTAGTTTCTATTTTAATTGACCCAAGTTCTAATTTGAGTTATGTGGCCCCTCAGACTATTGATAAGTGTAAATTGAAACCAATTAGACATGTTAAACCGTGGTTGGTGCAATTAGCCACTGGGACCAAAAGAAAAGTGGCATAGGTCATACCAGCCTGCCAATTCATCTTGGGTGGATTACCCACCCAAGCGACCCTTAACATACTGCCCTTGGGATCTTATGACTTTTTGATTGGTATGGATTGGTTGGCTGCTTACAAAACTAAATTGGAATTTTATCATAAAACTTTAGAATGTGTAAATGAAGAAGGAAGAAAGACAACCCTCCAAGGGATTTAGAAGCCTGTCTCAATGAGGCAAATATCATCCCTTCAAATGAAAAAGCACTGCAGAAAGGGGTGTTCCGTATATGCCATACAGGTATTGGAATCTATTGAGGATGAAAAACCAAACCTAGAGGACCACCCCATATTAAGAGAATACAAGGACGTGTTCCCATAAGAAGTACCAGATCTACCTCCGAGAAGGGATATTGACTTCTCGATAGAACTTACACCGAGAGCGGTACCAACATCTAGAATTCCATACCGAATGAGCATGCCAAAGTTGGTTGAGCTCAAGCTACAACTAAAGAAGATGATGGAAAAAGGCTACATTTGACCCACTCTATCTCCATGGGGAGCACCCGTCATGTTTGTGAAAAAGAAATATGACACACTCTGATTGTGCATAGATTACAAACAACTCAATAAGGAAACCATAAATAACAAGTACCCCTCACCAAGAATTGATGACCTGTTCGACCAATTGGGAGGTGCATCCATATTCGTGAAGATCGACCTAAGGTCTAGAGACCATCAAATCTGGATTAAGGATGAAGACATCCACAAAATAGCCTTGATGACGAGGTATGGTCACTATGAATTCGTGGTGGTGCCATTTGGGTTAACCAATTCCCCTGCCACTTTTATGTGCTTGATGAATAATGTACTCAGCAAATTTATGGACAAATTTGTATTGATTGTCATTGATGATATCCTAATATACTCCAAGAAAAGGGAGGATCATGAAGAACATCTTAGACTCGTACTTCAAGTACTAAGAGAGCATCAGATCTATGCTAAGTTTAGAAAGTGTGACTTCTTTCAGAAGCAAGTCCATTACTTAGGCCATGTCATTTATAAAGAAGGAGTGGCAGTAGACCCCAACAAGATCAGATCTATTATGGAATGGCCTACCCCGAAGGATGTATCCGATATTAGATCCTTCATGTGCTTAGCGGGATACTATATAAGGTTCATAAAATGGTTTTCCAAGATTGGTTGTCCAATCACTGCCCTTTAGAAAAACGTCATTAAATTCATTTGGACATCGAAACGTGAAGAAATATTTCAGGAACTGAAATACCTCCTGACCCATGCACCCATGCTAAATATTGTAGACCCGGATAATGGTTTCCTTGTGTGTACAGATGCCTCCAAGGAAGGACTCAAAGGATTCCTTATGCAAGAGGGACGTGTAATTTTTTACACATCCAGGAAATTAAATGAGCACGAGATCAATTATGTGACCCATGACCTAGAATTGGCTTCCATAGTACATGATTTAAAAATGTGGAGGCACTATCTCCTGGGAAGGATATTCATGATTATGACAGACCATTGTGGATTGAGGCACATGTTTGATCAACCAAAGCTCAATGCGAGGCAAGCTAGGTGGATGGCTCTTCTTAGTGATTTTGATTTCGAAATCAAACACTTCAAGGGAAAGGAAAATAGGGTGGTCGATGCCCTTAGCGGAACTATAAAAATGATTCATCTGGTAGCAATAAGCACCTGTGAAACAGATGTCAGGGAAAGAGTCAGAAATGCACAAGAGACAGATGCATTCTTCAAGACCGTGACCTCATACCTAAGACAAGAGCCTACAGGGCTGAAGTATGAAGGCTACCAGATGCTTGAGGGAGGGCTACTGACTTGCAGAAACATATTGTATATTCCCAACTGTGACGACTTGAAGAGGTTCATAATGGATGAAATACATAAGAAACCATATATTGGTCACCTAGGATATCAGAAGATGATCACGTCCACTAGGAAAAAATTCTATTGGCCTGGGTTGAAAAAAGACATAGCTAACTATCTAGCTAAGTTCCTAGAATGCCAGCAAGTTAAGGCAGAGAACTGACATCCAACAAGAATATTACTGCCCCTATCGATCCCAGAATGGAAATGGGAAACCATCTCCATGGATTTCATCATCGGATTACCGAAGTCAACCAAGAAAAATGATGCCATCATGGTCGTGGTGGACAAACTGAGTAAGTATACTCATTTCATTCCTGTCAAATCAACTTGCAAGGCAATAGATATTGCCAACATATTCATGAAGGAGATATTTAGACTGCATGGAATGCCCAAGGAAATTGTATCTGACCGAGATACCAAGTTTTCTTCGAAATTTTGGAAATCCATAATGGTTGGTTTGGAGACAAAATTGTTATTCATCACAACTTATCACCACCAAACTGATGGATAGATAGAAAGAGTGAACCAAATAGTAGAAGACATGCTAAGGATGCATGTAATGCATCAGCCTAAGAAGTGGGAAGACTACCTACCATTGGTAGAGTTTGCCTACAACAACGATTATCAAGAATCCTTGAAGATGATCCCTTTTGAAGTCCTCTATGGTAGATAGTGCAAGATTCCAATCAGACCCGACATGTTGAAAGAAATGGAACAACAAGTGGTTCAGATAAGACAAAATCTGAAGATTGCTCAGGATAGATAGAAAATTTGCGTCGACAAAAAGAGAGCCCCCAGAGAGTTCAAGACCGGAGACCATGTCTATCTCAAAGTTAGACCCAGGAAGAGTTCCCTAAGAATGGGAGCCTATACCAAGTTGGCACCTCATTATTGTGGACCCTTTGAAGTCTTACAAAGAGTGGGGCCTGTAGCCTATAGGCTAGCACTTCCTCCCATAGTAAAGGCACATAATGTTTTTCATGTTTCATTACTGAATAAATATATACATGATGCTAATCATATAATTGACTGGTCTATGATCCAGGTGGAGCCGGAGGGAGAATTATTTCTAGAACCCCAATGCATAATAGACAGGAAGGAAAACTCACTCAGGAACCGAACCATGGCATAGGTCAAGGTGCAATCGAAACACTTTGCCCCAGATGAGGCTATGTGGGAAATGGAAGATGCCATGAGACAGGCATATCCGATTTTGTTTACTTTTGTACATACATATCATGTTGATAGATAGAACATCGAGGACGATGATTCCTTTAAGGGGGAGGGAATTGTAACACCATGTTTCCCCCAGTTTGTAAATATAACTATATGGGCCAAGGAACTATGGAAAACTTAAAAATGTGAATATTTGATTTGATGGACCTTGTGTAGAAGGTCGATGAATGTAAATTTTGTTATTTTAATAGAGAATGGTTACGTGTTGCATGACTATTGAAAGAGGGGATGTGCTAATAAAGACCACGAAATGTTGTGAAATGTGGTGGAGGGGACTAGAAATGGTTGTGTTAACCTCCACCGAACCAATACCATGATGGAAATCAATTTGCTCAGATCAGAACAATCCTCTGACCAGGAATCAATTCTCGTTAGGCTGGTAGGTGGGAAGGCCCCTTCAAGAGTTAATGAGGGATGGGGAATACTGTCCATCGATAACGCTTCCGGACCTGACCACAGATAGGGAGATTCGAGCCACACACAATATTTTTGAGGGAGGCAAGAAAGGAAGCATGGTGGGCAGAGGGAGACCTGTGGAGAAAATGCGGAGACGAGAGAGGAAACTCTCGGGTCCGAGGCAAGACTGAAAGAGGAAACAGTGAGTTCTAATCACAGAAAATAGAGATTGAACCAGGAGAAGGAGAGTAACCTTCGTCGTTATCTATTTCTGTATTGGGAGAAGGAGAGTAACCTTTGTCGTTATCTATTTCTGTATTGGGAGAAGGAGAGTAACCTTCGTCGTTATCTATTTCTGTATTGGGAGAAGGAGAGTAACCTTCGTCCCTAACTTTCGTTGAGATGGAAGTAAGAGATTGAATCTCAAAGCATCGTGGCTTAAGCTTGAGGGTGGCCAGTGATAAATCCATTGGGAGTGATTGAGCCTATGGTTGGGTGGAAATGAGTACCCCCTTCAGTAGTCGCACCACACTCTATGGTTCTAATAAGTGTTTTCTTGCCTTATGTTTTGAATTGTAAATAATGGATGCATGTGAGTATTTACATGTCTATAAAGGTTTCTTTCTCTGTATTAAATTATTAAGTTATGAATATGTGTTTGTTTCCTTGAGAACCTATAATTCTGCTTGGATTTCCATACACCCTAGTTTAATCACTCGAAGGTGCTTTCCCCAGGAATTTACATCGTCGTTCTGGAGTCGAAGCAAGCCTCTCAACATATTTATTGATTTGGTAACCTCACAAGTTACCTTTCCTTGATTCAGAGCTCAAATATCTGGGAGTCGAGAAGGTGTTCCCTCCAGACCAGTAGTCTAGGAGACTTTGAACTTGCGCTTATTTCCTTAACCAAAAACCCGACTAAGAGTGGGGATCATAGCCCCAGAGTTTTATAAAGATCCACATGACCTGGGTCTAGGAACTTTGGAGCTTGAGGCTCTTAGATGTCAATTTGTATGAAGGTCAAGTTAAACCCCGCAATTTATATGCATCATCGATCTATGAACGAAGATCGAGGGTGGGGAGTCATTGCGGAGCGCAAAGGTGAAAATAGTGGTCGCGCTAGTTTGCGGCCCACAATTCACCCTTGTCATTGATATCGAAGGGATGGAGGATCAATGATCATGGTTAGACTAGAATAAAGAAAACACTTTCCAGATTGCAGATGTCGAACTCCCTGGTAAAGAATCTGCATGTTGGGACCCCACAATTCCTATGAATCGTCGATCATCGTTGACCTTCGATGTGAGTTTGAAGTGATCCATGAAATGCAAGGAGCGCATGGGATGGTGAAAACCTTCAAAGAGATCAATCTCATAAGGGATATCACTTATCATAAGTGTTGACGAGATCCAAGAGTATGACTCGTAGGAGGAGAAAAGGTTTAAAACCTTTGAAGACTGATAGGAGCGATAATGGTCGTTGGATCATAGTGAAAAGGATCGACAACTGTTGGATCTGAGGAACGTGCACGAGTCCTAACATTCACACACACGAGAGAGAGAACCTATCAAGGTTTGAGACTCGAAGTTTCCAAAGCCCGAAGAGCCAAAAAACTGAAGTAGAATCTTAGTCATCTGATTGCAGGAACAGATCTGAGGCGTCAAATTGTTCGGGGTAAATTTCAAGCGTCGAATCATCAGAGAGGATCTGAACCGTCAGATACCATAAGTCCGGGAGGAGGCAAGTTAAAACTTGAGATTCCCGAAGCACAGAAAGTCGAAGGGCCGAAGAAAATATGGATCGTTGGATCCAAGAGGACACGTGTCGACAGGTCGGAAGATCTAGAGGAAGGCGAATTAGGTGGAAGTGTTGAAACACCCGAAGCCTAAAGAGCCGAAGAGTCGTGAGTCGTCGATTGGCACGGGGACACTTGTCAATAGATTGAGAGCTCTGAGAAGATTGTAGTGGGGTTTCAGTTTGAGAACTGAGATTTCTGAACCCCGAAGGCCCGAAAAACCGAAGTGAACTTGGACCGACAGATCTAAGGGAGACGTGGCATGAATCCCTGAACTCCAAGTAAAGTCTCGAAGTGCTTCATAGCCATTGGATTTGAAGGACACATGGCGGAAATCCGTGAACTTAGGGTAAAGTCCCGAAGTGATTCATAGCCGTTGGATTCAAAGGACATGTGGCACAAATATGTGAGCTCCGCGTGAATACCCGAAGTAATCCTCGATCATTAGATCAGGGGGATACATGTCAGAGGATTGTAGCCTTCAGATAAAATTCATTGGGGAAAAAAGTTTGAGATTTGAAATCTCAGAAGTCTGAAACCCATAGGAGATCTTGATCGTCGATCGAGAAGAGGGTTGGAGGATCGTTGATTTGGGTTAAATAGTCAAACAAATGAAGTGGAAGAAAGACTGTTGATCGAGCAGGACAGGTGTCTGCAGATTGTCAGCTACGAAAGTTTGAAGTACGAAAGAAGTAGGGTTTGAGATTTCAAAACCCTGAAGTCCAAAATTTCGAAGAGATCACAATCGTTGATCTAGGAGGGACATATCTGGTCTGTATATTTGAAAGGCACATATATGAACCGTCAATTCAGACAATATCGACAAGATCACGAGATCAAAGATCTCGTAGCATTACGGGGACAAGAGTTTTGCGAAGTTTAAAATATCAAGGGCGGGTCACAATTCAAACCGTGGTTTTGTTAGGAGGACACGTAGAGACTTGAGGAGGATTGCGGGCCCAAAATTAGTTTGAACCCAAACCACTTGTGTTCGCGCCCGCATTCGCATGGTCATAGACAAGGTCATATCTGAGGAGAGGCTAAGAGAAAAGAGGCTAACACCAATTCCAAGACTTCGCTGAAGCACAAAGTAGAAGGTCATGGGAATCATAAGACCTGCAACAGAGGCCAAAAGGGTCTGTGTCTGATTTAGAGGTGAGACTATCATGGTATCAAAGTCTCGTTTGATTTAGAATCTAAGAATCTTGACCGGAGGCTCAGGCTGAGTCCTGGACTTTCCAAATTAGAACCCACAGAGACAAAGAGGATTTTGTTTTGTAAGGAGGATGAAATTTTTTTCTCATTTTTCTTTTCCCCATCGCGAGTATGTTACATTCCGCGTCCGCTTCAACTATATCCATATACAAATCCACAGGTATGTTACATTCTGCGTCCGCTTCAACTATATCCATATACAAATCCACATCCGCTTCCGCTTCCACTTCCACTTCCTGGTCCAACCCAGGGATAGAGTTCTTGGAAATCCAATCTATCAGCCAACTGGTGGGAATTTCTTCCTCCACCATGCAACTTCCATGCTCCATAGGTCGGGCTTGGGACAAGGTGATGATGCTAGGATCGATCAGGGCGTTCAAGGGTTGTTGCACAGGAGGATGAATTTATTCTTCCATCAGGAAACTTCCCATGCCATGCATATTTTCAGAAGGAGATGGTGGAAAGTTCTGGGCATGAGGGGAAGGAGGGGGAGTCTCAGTTCAATTCTAGCCACTTCTACAGGAGATGGTTGAAGGGAGGGTCTGCGAAGGGTCGGGGTGGCTGCACCTCACAACGAAATTGTAATATAGTGGCCCCATTTTGGGTTTTCCATGCTCTCTAGGCATGATTGAAGGATAACAATGAATATGGGGCAACAAAGGTGAATTCCAAGCTAATGGAGTTACGCATGTGAAAAGGAGAAGGAGAGAGGTGACCAACAGAGGGAGGGAGGCAACGAGAGGAGGTTCACGACATGAATGGATAGGAGGCCAAGAGAACCAGAGAGGCAACAAAACTTGGTGAATGACAAAATTCTCTGGAGCTCTTACCTTCATATCGATCGACTGAATGTTGGTGGGGGGCACCATGAAAGCCGAAGTGACATTAGCCCGAGGACGAGTACCCTCCGCAGAGCTCCAGAGCTGGTTAACATGCATATCCATTAAGTTTTAGAGGTAGAGTAGTGCACTACCATAAGTGTGATGGTAATTCCAGTCATTCAAATGGTGTGGGGATGAGGGAGATGGTTGGGCGCAATAACTCCCTAGCCTACCTGCGCACCACCTTTCTCACTATTTCTAGATGTCACCCCATCCAGGGGTAGAATGTCTTGAAGAGCCATCTTCTTTCTCTGGAGCAACAACTGCATGTCCTGATATTTCCCCGTGTTGATGAAAATGTCGCATAGAGGAGAGGAAACTCCTTCATTTGCTAGCCTATATGCTACTTAGTTGGCTTCTCGACGGATGTGAGAAGTGTTGATCGTTAGAGTAGGTCGTAGTAAGGCTTTCAAGCTGTTTAAAAAGGCCCAGAAGATTCAAAATGAGGATAATCTTTTCAGGATCATTTCCATTAATGATTTTGGTAGCAAGATTAATGATTAATTTGGAATCCCCTTCAATTATAAGGTGAGTGAGTCCTACATTCATTGCCATTTGGATTCCTCTAACAAGGATCCACAATTTTGTTGAATTGTTCGTATCATATCATAGATGCTCGACCAAGAGATAATGAAGATGTCCAAGACTGTCCCTGATGACTGCTCCATATCCAGCTAAACCGAGATTTCCCTTGGAGGCCCCATCAAAGTTGACTTTGTATAATTTAGTGGGTGGGGGAGACCAAGAATGGGGGTTGGAATGGGACAAAGGTTTGCAGATTTGGGTTCTAGAAGGAATCAGGGGAAGGCCTGTTTGCCAGGATGCAAGAATGAAAATCTCTGAGGGTTCCAAGGGAAAGTCATCATGGGTCTGGGATTGGGCAAGAACTGTGTCCTGAACATGTTTGTGGATAGTGGGCGAGAGGATATTTGGAGGGGAAGCTTGAGAATGAAAAATACGTCTATTTATTTCTTTCCAAAGTAGCCAGACAACAAACCTTGGAAGGATTTGATAGATTCTATTTAGTATAGGGATTTGGAAGGCTTTGTTTCCCCAATTTCTGATGGTATTTATAATGTTGTTTATTTCTCTTCTGGTTCTCCTCATATGTTGAGAAGCCTGATCCAAGATTAGTCCACTAAAAGGAAATTTATTGAGGATGTGCCCCATTGTCTCTTCCTGTTGCTGACAAAGATGGAAAATTGAGGACCCTATGAACCCTCTCTGCCTTAAATTATCCCAGGTTAAGATTTTTTTTTTAACAAGAAGCCAGAGGAAGGTGGAGACTTTTGGCCATAGCTTGGATTTCCATATTATGTTCCATAGGATTTCTTTTTGTTGATTCTGGAAGTTTTCCTGTAGATAATAACCTTCTTTGAGTGTGAACATTCCATTGGGATTGTTCCCCCATCGGAGAATATCTAGATCCTCACTTATCCATATCTTTCTCTTGTTTATCATTTCTTTCCAAGGTTGTAAATCACAGTCCATCGTCACCTGTAGTTCTTGTGGGGATGCTTTCTAGCTACGCCATGGAGGATGAAGAGGAAAATCTAGCCATAGGTCAACTACTTTTTGTTTCTTCCAATCTACCTGAGCTTGGTAAGGGAGAAGGTTTTCCTTTGATTGTCGTGGGGGTAGTTGTTGCTACGAGTTCGTCCAAAAGAGAGAACTTTGACCATTTCTAATTTCCCAGAAGGCTTGAGCTTGTATTAGCGGTCAATTTTTCCTGGCCACATTCCATATGTTAGATCTTGGGATCTGACATGTCAACCAAACGAGTTGAGATTGAGGGGTGTTCATAGTGTATTTTTGTCTCCAAAGTTTCGCCCAAAGTTGTGTTGGATTTTTGAGCCAGCACCACCAAATTTTATCTCCCATGCTGTTATTTAGCATACCCGAGTCATGAAAACCTAGTCCCCCCAGAGATTTTGGTTTGCAAACTTTGTCCCAACTGATAAGGGCCCATTTTTTGTTGGGGTCATGTCCATGCCAGAGGAAATTTCACTAGAGGTTTCATATACTTTTGATAACATTTTGTGAAGCTTCCATATATGAGAACATATAGGCATGGATAGCTTGAAGCAACGATTTTAGGAGGATAGTCTAGCCGGAAGGTTGAGGGATATGAAGGTCCAGTTGTTGAGGCAATTAGAGATGGAGAGGAGAAGGAATTCCCAGGAAATATTTCTGGATGCAGAATCTGAAAGGGGGAGACCCATGTAATGGGAAGGAAAGGAGGAAATGGGTATTTCAAGTAGACGAGAAATATGAAGTTGAACTGCCAGGGGGGTGTTAACGAATAAGAGATGTGATTTGTCTAGATTAAAGGAGGTGCTAGAGGCTTCACTGAAATCATTGAGAATATTGTTGAGTTTGATGGCTTCCTGAGCTCTGGGAGAGTTCAAGAGTATGTTTTCATCCAAAAACTAGCTGTGGGAGGAAGTCGATTGTAGCCCATGTAGATGGAGACCTTGGATGGAGCCATCCATAATAGAGGCTTTGATATAGCGGCCTAGAATTTCTGCCATGATGACAAAAAGAAAAGGGGAAAGGGGATCTCCTTTCCGAATACCTCGAGTGGGTGAGAACGGTTGCGAGGGGAATCCCTTAACAAGGATGGAGAAAAAATAAGAGGAGATGAGATGCATTACCCAGGAAATCTAGTCATTATCGAAACCAAAGGCTAGTAGGAGGGCTTTCATGTAATTCCATCTTAGGTGATCAAAATATTTTGAGAGGTGAAGTTTAATTAACATACCTGGGGTGCGGGTGGTCTTGAGTGAATGGATGACTTTGTGAACCAAAATGACACTGTCCATTATTTGTCTTCCCTCCACATATCCTGATTGTTCTTTAGAGATGATGAAAGGGAGGATTGGATTGAGTCGCATAGAAATGACCTTGGAGATGATTTTGTAGATTATGTTACAAAGTGTGATTGGCTTGAAGTTCTTCGTATTGGTGACTCTTTCCTCCTTGGGGATCAAGGTGAGAAAAGTGGTGTTTAGAGTAGGGAGGACTTTTCCAGTGATGCAAGATTCTTCAATTAATTTCCAAACCTCCTCACAGATCATGGGCCAACAATAATGGAAGAAGTATGTGATGAAACCGTTAGGTCCAGGCGCTCTTCCTAGAGGCATCTGTTTAATTTCCTGATCTAATTCTTCTTGTGTTATAGGTCGCATGAGGGATTGTTTTTGTTCCAGGGTTATCAGGGAAGGAATATGTTGAGTGATGTGATTTATGGCTGGGGTTCTGTCGATGTCAGGCTCTGACAACAAATTCTTGTAATAATTAACCAACTTTAAAGAAATTTCATCATGATTAAGAATAGTGTTACCTTGTTTGTCCTCAAGTTTTGTGAAGCGGTTGATGAAGCGTCTATGGATCATGGAGGAATAGAATAATTTGGTGTTCTTTTCTCCCTCCTTGAGCCATTAGATTCAAGACTTTTGTCTCCATAGTGTTTCCTTCTGCTTGTAATGGTCTTCCAGTTTCTTTTTTAGGCTCTCCTCCTCCAGTTTTTTGTTCTCTGTGTGACCTATTAGAATTATCTCCCGCTATATTTCCTCAAGTCTCTGCTCTAGAGCTTTCTGATCTTGGAATATGTTTCCAAAGACATCCTTGTTCCACTAACAGAGTTGTTGCTAGAAGCTTTTTAGCCATTATTGTAATATATATACATCTTCGTCCCTTGTTGAATCTCTGCTTTTGCCCACTAGACTTGGGATAGTTCATGGAACTCCGAATGAGATAGCCAGAATTTTTCAAACTAGAATGGTTTGAATTTCGGGGTGGAAATCATATCAAGCCAAAATTGAACTGGCCAGTGGTTCGAGCCATATTTGGGTAGGATGGTTTCTTCCACCATTGGTCCCTCCAACATTAGAGTTTCAGAGATTAAGAAGTGATCTAACCTGCAGGATATCTAATGAAGGCCTGAACACTTATTGGACCAGGTGAAGGAGCCATTTCTGTTTCGATGTCAACTAATTTGAGGTGCTCAATGAGGTTTCTGAGATTGAAACTAACTTGTTCGAGACATTTCTTTCTGCCTCTTTTTTCTTCTAGGGTTAGTATAATGTTGAGATCCCCTCCCACTATCCATCACCTGTGACCAACAAGCGCCCCGAGATAGGATAGGTTGTTGAGGAAGATATCCTTCTCTTAACTTATCTAAGGGTCGTATGCATTGGTGATTACTCCATATTTGTTGGATCCAATGGAAAAATAGTGGGAGGTGAGGGTATTTACCGTGGAAAGAGCCTGATTAATGATGACTGTAGCCAGATTCGAGAGTATAGCTAGACCATCAACTGCTCCCTTTGAGTTTGTGTAGATGTAGTTGCATGTACGCCAACACCTCTTGAATATCTCCTTGGCCATTTTTTCGACACATTTAGTTTCTTGTAACAAAAGAATGTCAGGATCCCCTGATTTTATGCAGCTGCGAAGAATCCTCTATTTGGATTTCCCATTTAGGCCCCTAATATTCCAGGTGATGATCTCCATCATTGAGGGTTGGAGGGTTGAGAGAAGAAGTTCTCGGGTAGCCGATGTATCTGGCCCGAGTTGATCAAATAATTTCCTTCTTCCTTTATCAATTGATGTGTTGATTTGCGTCCTTGTCGTCGGCCTTCTTTGGGATTTATTTTGGGATCTGGATTTGGGTCAGGGCTGAATCCTAGTCGAGAGGTAGCCTCAACAGTGGAGTCTAGGAAAACCTTGTGGACCTTCCAAATTTTCTCTACTAGTATGGTTTCCAGTTCTTGTTTGTTAAGGGATTCCTCTAGCTTGTCTAGATCTATGTCTGCTAGTTCTTACTCATCCATTTGCATCAGGGTGTCTTCTTTATCTTATGTAGTAGTGGAAGTAGTCTCCTGGGGAAGGGTATCCATTTTTTTTTGTTTTCTTTGTATCTGGATTTGGGTTTTGTTTTTGTTTTCCTTTGTTGATGTTCTAGTCCATGGACTTATGGGGGTTCTCAACCTCTTCATCTTTTGGAAAATTGTGGAGGGCGTCAAAGGTGTTGTTGTTGGGGCTTCTGCATCCATTGCTTTGGTTGGGTTTTTTCTGGGCTTGTTTCCTCTGGTTCATGACTTGGGTGAAGCCATCCTTTTGTTTATATTCAACAATTGGTTTTGTTGGAGCATTGAGAGGGAAGTCCCTAAAGAGGTGCCCGTGTTCGTGGAATTTTCTGCATCTAAATAGGATGTGTTTGTAGTCAATGGTTTGTGTCCATTCTTTGTCTTGATATTCCAAGTTGACTGATCCAGGTAAGGATTTGGAGATTTCCATGTAGACATAGATATGTGCAAGTGTGTTTCCAATGCCTGCTAAGATTTCGTCCAGCCAGAACTCCTAGGGTAAAGAGTAGAGGCGGATCCAGGCTGGAGCGAAGGTGAAGTCCTCCTTTTCTGGGCTGAAGCGATCTGTCCATAAGTGTAGGTACAATCCCACTGAGTTGTAAAAGTAAGGGTCGTTCTCAAAGATTCGGTCCTTCTCCTCCAGGTTATAAAAGACGACCACGAAGAATCCCTTTGAGCTTAGCTAGAGCTCATAGTCTCCTTTTGGGTTTCACCAGGTTTTTATCCATCGAGTGAGGTCTTTTCCAAGGGCCAAAAACCTAAAATTTTTCTGATCAGAGCATGGTACTTCATGAATTGGGTATTCTCTCCAACCCTAGTGGATTTGATCACATATTTCGGTGCTACTAGTGCCCAGGGGATGAATTTCCCTGGAACCCAGGTTTGAGGAGATTTTGGATGCAGTGGCTTGGCGTCCATGACCGTATAATTTTATTGTCCATGTTCTTCTTGTAAGAGATTTTCACGGAGATGCATAAGAGGTTCAAAGGGCATTTTCTTGGCTCGGGCACCTTCTGTTTCGTTGGTTG
Organism: Picea engelmannii; assembly: GCA_009831015.1. Taxonomy (NCBI): domain Eukaryota; kingdom Viridiplantae; phylum Streptophyta; class Pinopsida; order Pinales; family Pinaceae; genus Picea; species Picea engelmannii. The sequence continues at coordinate 373,653 of ML791326.1, forward strand.
TAACATTCCAATACGAGGGGTTTTTCACCCCTCCTTCCGAGGTCATGATACTATGTGTTAAGTACCAAATACCTGAATACAAAATATCACAATAGATCCAAAGATATCTGAATACAATCACCACACAAGATATATGAGACCATATAGAAAACCACAACTTTATTATTACCAAACCCTTAAGGTAGGGCAACACCATACAATGGATCCTATTATGGAAGAGATCCTCTCCTGTTTACCTTCCTCTTCAAGGGGGCATCCTCCTATTGAGCTTCAGCTTCAAATACAATATTTCTCTTCATGTCTCATTACATTGCTTGAACCCCTTTATATAGTGCTACCATCACCTAAGAACATTCTAGAGGAGGAATCTTCTAGAAGTAGAACCTTCTAAGAAGTGCTCTTACATTTATTAT
>ML791326.1:381743-407729 GCA_009831015.1 Picea engelmannii
AAAGTTTAGTTTTGTTGAATAAATATATAAATATATCTGGGAGGAGATAGCGTGCATTGTGCTTCTTTGAATCATAACTGTGAGGTGTACGCTGCTCTTACGTCCAGGTACAATTATTATTAAAAAAAATTAAAAATTTTGAAATTTTTTAAACAATTAAAGATTTTAGATTTAGTTATTATTATCTCTAGAGAAATTCATTTACTGAACAACATTGGTAAATTTCAATGTTATATGGAAAATATATTTAATCAAAATGCATGTTTAAGATGCTAATTTATTAATAATTTCATTGACTAGCCAAGTCCTTTTACGAAATTTCAATACTATATATAAAATTAGATTACTGAAGAGGCATGTCCGTTTAGGAAATTTATATAAAATTCAGTTGATCGCCGAGTATGTTTAAGAGACGGAATACATTGAATTTGAACGTGTATGTTTAACATACGGAATACATTGAATTTTAACCACACGCTAAAGCTTTGTATTTACGTTTATTTATAATGTTGATTTCACATTATTTATTTATTTTTAAATTAATGAAGTGTAAAATAAATGAAGTTTAATTGAGAAAATCAATATTATTAAAATAAGAATAATTTTTTATAAGTTTTATGGTGAAATAGGTTATTGGACAATCTGTAAAACATTTGTACAAAGAATTGTCCTCCTTGTAATATTAAGGTAAGAAGATTGAAGTTGAATATCACTTTCTCTTAAAATTTTATGTATATATCCATATTACCCGCATTAAATATCAATTTCAAAATATTTATTATAAATACATTTAATTTGAACCACAAGTTAAAGCTTATTTATAATGTTGATTATACATTATTCTCGGGTGTAAAATTATTAGTATAATGAAAAGTTATTAGTATAATGAAGTTTAATTGAAAAAATTAACATTGTTAAAATAAATTTTTTTTTTTATAAATTTTATGGTGAAATAGGTTGTTTGACAATTTCTAAAATATCAAGTGTCCAAAAAATTTGTCTTTTTTATGATATTAAAAAGGTTAAAGTTGAAAATCACTTTCTCTTAAAATATCATGTGTATATCCATATAACCTACATTAAATATCAATTTCAAAATATTTATTGTAATAGCAATTTTCTTAACTTTTTAACTCATCAAAATTATAATAATTTATGAAAATTTATCTTATAACTTTCTAAAACTAAAACTAAAAATAAAATTTTAAAACAATCCAAATAACACTTTTTATTTTTAAAATTTAATAAATCAATTTTATTTTTAAAATTTCATAAATCAATGTTACTGTTAATAAACATTAATAATTATAACATTATTATTTTAAACATTATTTTTACTGGTTAATAAAAAAACCGATATTATCTATTATTCTCGCTCTATAGAAACTCTAAAAACTTATAATAATAAACACACAATGATTCACTTCATGCATCTTATTTTTCATATTTGATTATCAAGCGTGGCTATATATCATTTTCATCGGTGTTATCAATGTATCATTGATTAATAATTTAAGTTTATACCATCATAATATTATTATTTTAAACATCTTTTTAAACTTATTAATAAAAAAATTGATATTATATTTATTTTGCTTTTCAATGTGAGAATACAGTTTAAGTAGGCTTAATAGTTAATAACATGTGTTTCTTCTTAAGAGGTTATAGGTTCAAATCCAGAAAGATAGCATATGTATACCTTCATAGACTTAGACTTTACCAATCAAATTATAGACTTTACAAACAAAGAATCTCTTATTATTATTATTATTATTATTATTATGTTATATATATATATATATATTACGAGTAATAATTTAAAACTCCAGGCCATCATAATATTATTATTTTAAACATCCCCTTAGACTTATGAATAATAAAAAAATGCTATTATCTATGATTTGATTATAAGGTGGCTATATATCATTTTTGTTGTACGGTGTTATCAATGCATCATGCATTAATAAAGAAAGTCTATGTCACGTGATGTATTAATAAAGAAAGTCCATGTTACAAGTGAGGAGGAGAAATTTTATAAGATTGTTGAGGGGTTGGATTCCCTTTATAAGATTGTTATTGTTGAGGGGTTGGATTCCCAATGCTTAATAGTAGAAATTAAATTTAAGAATGAGGTTTAATTAGACTTTTTTTTTTGTTTGGTATGATATAATCTTGTTAATTGTATAAATATTTTTATTATTTTATTATTTTATAATTATCTAGTATAAAAATAAGTAAATTAAGGAGTTTTGAGAAATGTGTGTTAAAGATAACTTATAACCTATGAAAAGGGTCAATGAAAGGCTTTAGATTCAAGAAATAATTTTATTAACATATTACTCATAAGAAATTATATAAGAAACAATCAAATAATTAACAACAAAAATGAATAAATTTATAAGAATAGGATGACCATAAGTAATTTTACAATATCCTAGATAACAGAAAAATGAATATTAACTAGTAAATCAAACAATCATTTACTGAAAGTATCTAACAATTCATTCAACCAAATAAGATGACTTAATAATATTGAAGTTTTTACTAGATGCCTGTAACATCAATCGGTAGTAGAATTTAATACATGATGAAGAATAAATACACATAATTAAGAGAAAATTCTTTTGGCTCATTCAAAGCTTATGAATTAATCTTAAAAATAGTTCTCAGATAGTTCTCAGTTAAAATAATCCATAAGTATTTCTAAAATCCATCGACCTAAATACACATAATTAAGAGAAAATTCCTTTGGCTCATTCAAAGCTTATGAATTAATCTTAAAAATAGTTCTCAGATAGTTCTCAGTTAAAATAATCCATAAGTATTTCTAAAATCCATCAACCTCTTTTATTTGGTGGATCAGTCTATTTATTCAACTTTAAAACTAAAAATAGTAAATTTCACTTAAAACAAATTTGAAGTATCTAAAACAAAATTTGCATTCTAAGATTACTCATGTGGATTGGGTGACTCAAGAGTTGCATGCTCACCATGATAGGAATCCCACTGTGAAAATAAATATTCACACATATGCATGTAAGGAAACATGTGTTGATCCATCGAAAAACTGAGGGTTTCCTTCATCTCTCTGAAATGGTGCATGTACTCCACTATCCTCCGAATCAATTGCTGAAGTCTATCAGTTGTTTTGACTGTAATGATAAAAAACTTCTGCAAGTGGCCATGCTCTACTATAATGATTCTTTTGATGTCTTCCTCGTGTTTCATTTCAATTTCCTGGAACTTGGATATTACTTACTCAAATCCCCGAAAATACTCTAGTGGTCCAAAATTCGACAATTGGAGATAGATCATTTCTCTATTGATATTTTCCCAATATTTAAGGTAAGTTGACCATTGTTCCTACATTCACATCCTTCAATTCTCAACTAAATTCTCCCAGTACTTAGCATCTCCATGCATCCTTGTTATATAATCATCGATCATAATTCAAATAACATGGTCTTCATCACCTAGGGATTTCCAGATTTCTTTGATATATTCAATTTGATATATGACCCTAGCTCCTTTTTCACTCCATTTGAGAATTTCCTTATGTGCTACACAAAATAATAATTTTTCTTCTCTGTAGTCTGCAACTATTTTTAGAAATGTATCCCTCACCAACTTATACTTGTTGTGTTCTTTGAAAGGATAGTCCTTCATAATTGATACAACTTATTTATTATCTTTATATTGGTGTACCTTATGCTCGATATATTCCAATTCTCTTCTCATTTATTCAAACTCCCTTTCCTCTACTCTAGCCCTATCTATAGTAGCATGTGAGATGGACACTCCTACACCTAGTAGTTCACTTAACTTGCATTTTTCTGGCATTGAATAGGTTTTTTTGAAATGTACATAGCACAACATTGTCTACAACAATATTATGCTTCCTTTCTGTCCTTTTGACAATGGATTTATTCTTTCTGTCATAGGAAATGGACTCTACATTGACAACGTCATCCAATGGTTCTAGAATCAGTTAATCAATCAAGGATAAATGTTTTCTAAGATACCTAGGGTATGAAACCATTCCATAGCAAGTGATTTTCCTTTTTTTTCTACTTCAACTTACTTCTCAATTGGGTTTTCCACTTTTTGTATTACCTGGTCTTTGCTTGACATATCATCCTGTCCTAATGTTGATGGACCTGTCTATTGTTGATCGTCACCTAGTCCCTAGGTTTTGTAAAGTGTAGTAGCCTCCTTGACTGGGGTCTGAATAGGAATTTGCATTTCCCCAGTTGCTTCATATGTAGTTTTCTCTTTATTTTTGGTTTATGGGGTTGTTCTAGCCTTTTTAGATTTCTCAACGGTCTGAGTTTTCGTGAGATCTTGAGCTGGTTCCCTTGTGGGTTCATGGACTTCTTTTCTAGTTGGTTCTTGAGTTTCTCCTTTAATTCTTGGATATTTAGATGCTTCTTCAATGCATGGATTAGTTTCATTCTCTATGTGAGTCTTCATCTTAACCACCTCCTCCTCTTAATCTTGTGTCAAATATATTATGTCTTGAGGAGGGACCCCAAAAGAACGAGAATCTATTATATGCTCAACAAGATTCTCAGTGCAATACTATGATTCGTCTAGTTCCTTTGCTTTCTTTTCGTCTTCCTATTTCTTCAATAATTATTTTTATTTGTTTTCTTCCTCCCACCTCTTCAACAACTCTTACATTGCTTTGTAATCATTTTCCAATTCATGCTTACTTTTCTCCTCACGCTCTTTCTTTCGTTGTTCTTCCAAGGTCTTTCTTCTTTTTCCCACCTCTACTTCTCTTCTTTCTTTATCAATCTCTTCTTGAGCAACCTCTTCATGCCTTTTATGTGATTCCTCCTCAGTCTTGCAATGGAGCTCCTATTCACAGAGTTCCCTATTCTACTTTTCTTTGATGGCATGTTGTTCTTCTTCTTCCTTCAATAATATTTCTTTATCTATTCTGATGTCTTCCGCTTCAGTAGTAAATCCCTATGTTAAAACCTCTTCTTGTTGATCTAGAGATAGGGTTTTGAAAATTATGAGACCAGGGGTAGCTTTCCTCTCCAAAACATAGGCCCATTCTTGTGCATTCTCTGTAAATTCTTCTTCCTACAAATTTTCATGAGAATATGGTCACTTGTAAGCATGAAAAATATGGCCAATTGTAAGCAACTTTCTCAACATGTTTAGGAATAAAATATTTTGGGTCATGTCTTATAAATCTGCTAGGGTCAAACCTATTTTCTGCATGACTCAAACCCTCCTACCTAGATTGTGGTGTGTCTTTAATAAATTAATATCCAAGATGGAAACTAGAAGGAATGGAAGCCCTATTCTTATCTTTGATCAGAGAAGCATTGAAGCCTTAAACAATAGTTTGGTATCAAATTTCTCCTAGAAAAACCTTTCTAGGGACATATGCGGCACTACAAGGATAATACCTTTTAGTGGAGGCTTTTAGCGTTAAAAAAAATGGAAATTTAAAAACAAAAACCTCCGCTAAAACCTCCTTTATTGACTGTGGAGGTTTGAATGGGTGTTCCATATAACAAAAAGAATTTGGGTGGGTGAAGGTTGTAGAGGAGGTTTTTTTTTGGTGTTTTTATTGCAAAAACACACTAGTGTGCACACATAAATGAGAAGAACCAGTACTAGTGTGCATACATAAATGAGAAGCACTAGTGCAAACACATAAATGATGAGAACCACTACGCACACATAAATAAGAAGCACCAAAACTCACACATAAATAAGAAGCATTGGTGTGCACACATAAATGAGAAACACCTGTACCGGTGTGCACATGCATAAATGAGAAGCACGAGTGTACAGACATAAATAATGAGCATTGATGCACACACATAAATGAGAAGCACTAGAACTCACAAACAAATAAGAAGCATTGATGCGCACACATAAATGGGAAAAACTCGTGTACACACATAAATGAGAAGCATCGATGCCAGCACATAAATGATAAGCATTGGTGCCAACACATAAATAAAAAGCACCGATGAATTTTATGTTTATGCATGCACCTATGTATATTGTAATCATTCACATCAAAATATTTTGAAAGGATACAAATATAATCGTACATTATGTCGTTTAAATTGTCATTGTTTTCTTACAATTTTTAGCATCAACGCATATAACTCATAAAAATGCACCATTTAGTGAGTTCAAAAGAATGCATTGCAACAATATGTATATATTTTAATTAATTTATTTTTTTTGACAAATTTTCAATTAATCATCTCAAAATCAAATATTTGTTATAATAATATTGATTTTTATATTTTTGTTATTTCATTTTTATGTAATGATTTCATTAACACGTTATCCAACAAATTACACCTATATTATTTGTAACAATGTAAATCATCTATATATTAATTAATCATCAACACAACATTTTACAACATTTGATGATGCAATAAAACAAGAAACACTTTTATTATAAATGAATAATTGACCCATCGTCATACAAAATTGGATAATGTAAAGGTCCACAATAACCAAAATGTAACCAATATGTAATGTATACACTCATCGATAACATGTCCTGGTGCAATTGAGACAATATGTCGATTACATTAAACAAAATCCCTTATTTTCACAGAAAAATATTCCAGAAAATACAACTTGCAATAACATTCAATTATATTGATTGTCATTCAACATCGCTTGAACTGCTATCATTGCTCGAGCTACATGCATGCCTAATTTATTCATCACTTGTAGGCGATATTGTGCTTTGGTTATTTAACCTAATGTTTTCTTGATCGACTTGTTTTTTATGTTCCACCTCTTCATGTTCAATCTACAAACATATAAATAAAGTGTAATAAGTATATCTATATTTATATATATATTAGAATATACATGATTGCTTAAATAAAAAAGTGTACGATAGCAACAATTGTTTCATAAACAATACACATTCCTTTGAAGCTATGCTTCATGTCGTCTCTCAAAATATCTTCTGTTTGATGCACTCCATACTTTGTTTCATGCATGTTTAATATGCTATGACAAATAAGAGTCGATATAATTAATATAAAGGTTTCTTTTTGTTCCATTAATTATAAAACAAGGGAAGTTAAAAAAACATAACTACTTAGAAAAATTTTAGTTAAACATTGATACTTCAACATATAATCACAACTCATACTTAACCCAATGTCTATCATTTCTTCAGTTGGATCTTCTTTGTATGTTAGAACCTATTAGAAGACATCCATGGATGAGTGTAGATTAATTATTTAAATATAAATATCATAAGAAATATGGAATTTTAAGTAAGATCGAAAAAGTAAGTACTCCCGAAAAAGTAAGTACTCCCAAACTTTGTGATCAACCCTTTTATTCCTCATCATCTCGTCTTATGCCATGAATGGTTTTTTTTCTTCTTCTTTTCTACAACAAAACAATTGAAAATTAGTATTTCATGCAGTAATTAAATTCGATGTACATAAAATAATAACCAAATGATTACATACCTCTTATGCACATTGTAATTTTTGCGATGGATCCTCCTACAATGCAATTATGTTCATTTATTTTACCATCTCCTTGTACACTTTGTTGGACATCCCCACCAACATGCATTGGTTTTTCCCTCATTTGTCCCTTGGAATTTCCATGACATGCCTTAACCAACACACATCATTAATTTAAACCTACAAATCATTCAAATATATTAAATTTTTAATACAACTTAAAAAACTTTCCTTGTTCTCTTGTTGGGATGAGCTACCATTGTGCTCACTACAATAAGTTGTTTTCCTTGAACTTCTATCAGCCATATTCTATCAAAAAAAGATAGGAATCGTGATATATAAAAACTATGAATTGTTTTTACAAATTAAGATTAATAGAAGCACTGATGCTCTATAAATTAATTGAAGCATCGGTTCACTATTATTTAATAGAAGCACCAATGCTCTATTAATTAATAGAGTAATTAGTGTCTCATTACTATTTATTGTGCATTTTTGAACATGTGAACAGAGTTATTTTTATTTTAAACTTGATGGTGTTGTTGACAAGAACATGAGCATATGTGCACTTTGTTATTGGGGGCACACCGATGCAAATTGTTATTGGGGGAGAACTGGTGCACTTTGTTATTGGGGGAGCACCGATGTGATTTTTTATTTGGAAGCACTACGATGCATTTTAGTTCTCATTAAATAAAAAACAATATTTTAGTATTTTATATTAATAGTGGTTATCAGAAACATCGGGGCATTATGTTTTGGAGCATCGTTTCTCTTTTTTATAGGGAAGAGAATCGGTGCACACAGTTGAATTAGGACCATAGGTGTTCACATAATACATATGAGCACCAGTTTGCATGGTCGAATTAGGAGCACCGATATTGTTGAAATGAAAATGTACATCGATGTACTATTCCTATACAATGCGCACCATGAACCGCATAAACATTTTTTAAAAGAAAACTCATAGCGACAATGTTTGTGATCTAATGCAATGAGTGATCCCATTGAAACATATAACAAATGCCCCATAAACAAGTAAAGAAACCCTATAAAATATGTTTCATAAAAAAATCTACTTGTGAAATATAGAGAGGAAAACTAAGAGAAGCAACCAAGAAGCTTTTGCTTCCAATACTGAATGTAACTGTGAAACCTTTTTATTTTATTTTTTATAATGCAATGAGATGTTCTTGAATAAAAAGGGGGAAATATTGAGACGATGAATAGAATAAAACCACATACCTGGAATTTCTCTAATGCAAATCTATATGTAAATTTGGCTCTCCAATGCAAATCTACCCACTCCAAAGAGTTTTCTTGTAAATTTCTCTTGCACAAGTCTCCCCTCTAAATTTTGGAAAAATAATGAAATAATTATTAGGGTTTTCATTTATAAACCACACATTCTAAAAATATAAAATCCCCGCTCATTTTTTCACTGTATGTTTTGGGGCATTAATTTGATTTTGTATTTTTTTTAATTTTACCCTTTAATGGTGTGCTTGACAGTAATATGCACCGGTGATTTTTTTGTTACCGAAACACACTGGGGATGTATTGGTTTCCAAGCACACCGTGTAAGCTTTATGGTTTTTAAATTAATTTCTTTTGTTTAAAAATCAATTTTCCTAGTGCATTTGTTATATGAGCACCGATGTGCTTTGTTATTGTGGGCACACCGGTGTGCTTAGTTGTTGGGGAAGCACTAGTGCAATTTTTTATTGGGGTAGCATTGGGGCACTTTGTTATTGGGGAGCACCACGATGCATTTGACTTCTTATAAAATAAAAAAACAATGTTTTAGTATTTTATATTAATAGCAGTTATTGAAAGCATCGTGGGGTTATGTTTTGGAGCACCAGTGCGCTTTGTTATTGGGGAGAGAACTAATGTGATTTTTTATTAGGGGTACACTGGTGTTCTTTGTTATTGGGGGATCACCGGTGCACTTTGTTATTTGGGGAGGACTAAAAATATTTTAGTATTTTATATTAATAGCAGTTATCGGTGCACTTTATTTGTTAAGCACCGAGGAATTATGGTTTGTAAGAGCACCAGTGCACATGGTTGAATTAGACGCATCGATGTGCATGGTCGACTTAGTTGCATCGATGTGTAATTTTCAACAACACTGGTGTGATTTATTCAGTGCATATATTTTTATTATAAATTATGGAAGTGATATTGTAACATTGATGCACCAGTTCTTTATTATCCATGTATGCACCGATGCATATATAACTTAAAGATGCACCGAAAAAAAACCTCTACAAAACCTCTGAATGCCTGCCTTTGCTAACAACCTCCTCTAGAAACAACTAAGGGATAATTTTTGGGGGAAGTTTCTATAAAAACCTCCACAAGAAAGTGTTGTCTTTGTAGTAGGAGAAAAAGGTGAGGGGCAGTAGTTACTCTGAAAATCTTGATATATGTATATTTTTCTTCAATATACCAGTTAGCAATATGTTAAATAATTTTCTTAGCTTACTTTGATAATATCACACATTCTTGAACGAAAATATTGGTGTACAATCATGCAAAAACAAATTCACATATCATGGAATAAGATTTATTGTATTTTTTTCCCCACAACATGATGAAATAAATGTGAACACAGGCCTCCAAGAAATGCAAACTTAGGTTCATCTCAACAAAAAAATTTTAGGAACACATGGCATCCAACAAATAAGAATCCATATAAAATGCAGAAACCTCACCTAGCTGAGGATCCTGAGCTTGTTCAATTATTCTACTGAGTTGCTTGGTGATAATAGATCCCCAATTAAACATCTTCCTAGTACTGGCCACTGTGTAATCCAATGGTACCCATGCCTTGGTAAAATTTGAGCAGTCATTTTCTCTGTACAATAGGCATATCATAAGATATGCATGTAAGGCTCTCATAAACCCATCACACCATACCTAGCCTCTTTGCACAAGCCTGACACAATATTTCCTACATCATGTTGTCTATGAAATGTTGTTACAAAATCATTGTTGAGTAAGACTTTGTTGTAGGATTAATCGGTAAATGAAGACATAAACAGATCTCCTAGATCCACCTGGATCTAGAACAAAACAGAACAGAATATGACGCTTTCTCTAAGCTCTAACTATTGTGTTTACTAGTGAACAAGAGGTAGACAACATACTGTTTAATTGTCGCATCCTCTTGCCATTATCATCCTAGCTCCACTCCGGTGCTCATGTGATATTGAATCTACAAAGGAACACAAGCCAACCAAAGTGAAAGCAATCCAATATACTCAACAAGAACTTATGTATGGGATCAAGGAATCATACAATAAAACAAGACAATTTTTATGGGAAAGAAACATATCGATGTATCAAATTAAAATGGAAGTGAAGATTAAAACCAAATCCTTGATGTTACAAGGTCCCCTTTCGATGACCATTTGCTCCAAAACACACACTTTCTCCAACCTTGAATGAAGAATATCCACACTGACTTGACGAACTGAAATGAAGCTCTCAAGTATGAGCTAAAGTAGAATTCCTCACCCAATACTTAGCCTATTCCACCTTAACTTTTCTTAACCTTTTCCATGAGATATCCCTCTTTATATAGGGTAAATAGAGATGGTTTGAAGAGATTAGGATGATCCCACTAGATCCGAGAAGCGAGTAATATCCAAACCATTCAAACACCACCTCATCTTCTAGAACTTTTGTGAAGTTTAACTTTTCCTTGGCTTTTGACATCGTCACACCCTAGCTATAGTAAATCCTATGGAGATGTCACATTCTAACTCTAGAGCAGGTAGCAACGATCAGGCATCGTCGCACCTGTGCCTTTTACAGCCTGTGATGACCTTCTTTAATAGGGTTTTTGAGAGGAGAAACATAGTCACTTTCCTCATGGCAAAAGACTCTTTTTGGGAACATGAACACATGTTTGTCAATGGATCACTGGGGTGACCAAAATGATGTGTAATCGAATGAAACCCAAAGTATAAGCTGGAACTCATGACAACTGAAATACTTTGTAGAATGTGTGTTTCGGAAAAAAACGAGCACATCAATCGAGAACCTGCAAATAGTCAAGCATTAGCATAATAATATACCATCGTCTGAGGTAGGCATTCCCATACTCAGATTACAAAATGTCAAGTGAGTCATGGCCACTAAATATACACTGTGGATCCATGTCATTATGAATCGGCATAGCCAACCAGAATACACTGTGGATCTATGCTCTAAAGAATTCAAATTTAGACATAGCCACGAGACATACAAAGTGGATCTATGTGTCAATACAAATCATGAATACTTTGTTGCAACCTGGACCAGAATGGGATGATCCAGGGTCTTCATTTCCTTTGTCCTTAAGTATGAATCTAACCATGCAATTACAAGTGTTGAAGTCGAACATGGTAGAAACAACTTGATTATCGGTCATTAATGAAAACCGTTAACAAGTGTGAGGGAAATCACCATTGATGTCAATGACTCCCAAGGTACCCCAATACAATCCAACGAATGTGAATAAGTGAGTTAAAGTCGAACACTCGATGGAATCTCCCAATCAAGGGTCAATGATGTGAACCCACTGTTGGAAGCGAAGAAACCTGCCATTGAGGCATGCAGGCTCTGAGGTACTAAATGATTTCTAAGTCTTGTTCCCGGATAATGTGCTAAAGTTGATGGGAAAAGACTCATCATAGGAGGGCCTTGATGTATCCCCCATCAATGACACAAAATAAGTAACAGATTTGAAGTAGATCAGAGTATGAATTGATTCGAAACCGACACAGGGAAGACTGACATGGTAGAAAATTTATAACTGCAGATGGTTGACTCTATAAAAGGCTTATTGAGGTTGGACTTCTCTTGAACATAGGAATGACACGAAAATGGTGTTGGCAGCATTGAATCAAGGAGGACACAACATATGAATTTGTGGATGGTCAAATGAGAGACAAATGGATATCCCAAACTGGATACAATGATGAAGGGGGGTGTCATGTTCAAGAGTGACTATTACTGCCACTAACACAAATACAAAAACACATTTCTTTCCCAATTTTTCCCCCCCACCATTTCTGGCACATACCTCTTTATTTTTACGCAAGCTTGAGGAGGATAACATATGCTTGTTGATGTAATCGCATCCTTCAAATGAGTCCCTCGGAGTATGTTTAACAAACCATAAGAAGGAGTGGTTCGATCCCATATGGGCCTTTCAATGTTTGTTTAATGAGTCCAAAGAAAGAAAACTTAGGGGTTTTTCAATTTTAGAGAGTCTGAAAAACACTTAAAGAGAACTCCAACAGGTCCTTTTTCATAAATTAATCTGACAAGACCGAAAAAGTGATAACATATTGCTCGTCAGATGTTTTTTTCAAATACTTTTACGAGTGTGAAAAGAACAAGTTCACTCGACCATCTTTTCACATTTAGAGAGTTTGAAAAGATCTTAAAGAAGACTCGGGGTTTTTTTTTCCGTATAACCTTTACGAGTTCGAAAAAGTGATAAAAGTATACTCGGATACATTCTCATTGATTTACGAGCACAAGAAAGAAATAAGACCAAGCTCGAGGTTTTTTCTGAAAAACCTTAAAAAAGAATTTGTACATGCGACAAACTCACAAAAACAAACCAAAAAGTGGATCCTTGTTCCAATGTTTCACTCCTAGGATTTCCAATCTGTAAAAAATCAAACACTTGTAGAGTTGTTAGGACTTTAGGGTTTAGAATAAATAAAATAAAATACAAATGAAAAAAGTGAAAAATCAATAAAAATGGGTAAAAACCACATTTCACTATTTCATTTGTTATTTCACCCAAACCTTGCTCCAAACCCCCTATTTACCTTGATTCCCAAATGTGGATTCTAGAGGGCACAACTAATCATTCGATGAACGGTCTCAATAGAACATGTAATTTTCATCTCTTTCAACTTTCCACAGATCAAAATTTGGTTTTCATTGGTTAGAAATAGGTTTTTGAGTCAATTTTTTTAGGGTACCTATGCACGGAGTTTGTCGTAGGCGCCCTATATCGGGCCCTATGACGATCTAAGATCATCATAGGCGGCCCTATAGCCAGCCTGCGACGACTCTGTACTATACATATGCTTAGGCCTGCGACGTGCGCAGTTCAAAAATTATTTTAGGATGAATTTGCCAATAAAAGATCTCCAGGGAAGAAGATAATGATGCTAATCTCTCTTTATCGCTCCATTGCAGGTTTTCTATGGCAAAAATGTTGGAATGGTGTGAGAGAGAGCATGAGGAGGAAGACTACTTTGTCGGGAATGACCCGGGAATGGTAATTTCCCTCCAACAGTGTGGGTTGTTGAAATTTTTCAAAATCTAGGGTATGAGGGCCCAACTGAGATTACTCAAGTACCTAGTTCACATGTGGGATGTGAACGAGCAAGCGTTCATGTGGGTTCTCACACTCTAATGATATATTCGAGGATATCTACTTCTTGACAGGGATATCTCACCGTGGGTCTCGAGTAACACGTACAGGTAGCAGGGGAGGTGGTGAGCTTATGAACCACTATATCAGTGAACATTGTGTGCCAGATACCCAGAAGCATAGTGGTAAAGTTGCTATAATATATGTCTGAGACTTGCCTCTACAGACCATCCTCTATATCATCACACGCATGGAAGGGAGTGCAGCTCCCCATATGTCTCTTCAGAGTATTTTCAGTATGCGCTAGAGTGTATGGAGCCTCAAGTTTTCAACTGGTGTGAGGGGGTTCTCAAAATTATGAAAAAACAACTGACCAAGTGCAAGAGTGGTCGACTGAAACAATTTGGATATGGTTTGATTTTGGTATCCTTATTTATAGAGAGGGTCCCAATTTTCCGCTTACAGGTAGAGTGGGGTATACCTACCCCACAGGATGTGAGAATAAAGAGGTGGGTCGACCTCATGGCACAACATGCAGTCGGCCCCATCGTTAAATATAATGATGTCTTCTTTGACTAGTTGATAACTCAAATGCTCATGGTCGAAGACTATACATATGGTGGGCTAGACTTCCGAGGATATCCAGACTTAGCTCTTCCCAAGGGTTCCCAATGGGGGGACATAGGTAAGAAGGACATTTTTTTTATATGATGTTTTTGTTATTTTTAATGATATTAAATGTTTTAAGTTGTTTATCCGATGACTAATCAAATGCTCTTTGAACATGTAGATGTGGGACCTTATCGCCCTCCAATTTCATCCCCTATTGAGAGATGAGGGGAGAGAGGTGGCGTAGCAGGAGTAGTTGTTGCTAACTTCGATACCATTGAATAAAATCTGGAGGGACTTACAATAAACATCCCAGATGCCTCCATAAATGATATTTTGAGGCACTACCAACGCCATACAGTGGGCATGTCTTCTTCCATAGCACGACTACTCTGTAGAGTAGCACGGGAAGTTGCATGTTATAGCGAGCAACATCCTTGATTCTCTATTGTATATGAAGCCATGTGCTTCACATTTTTTGATATTTTGGTCTTTGGACAAAAACATTTTTTGTAAAAACTTTTATCGTTATATATATATATATATGAGGCTTCTACCGACTTACTTGTTTTATATACAAAGTGTGATTGGATTTTATAAATGTCTCAATTGTCTATCTAACACATAATTAGCCAATGCATCTGTTAATGTATTTAGACATCTATGAATGTGTTTATATTCAATGTAATCAAAATGATGTTCCAAGAGGCAAATTCGTAAATATACCCTTAACAACGTAGGACTTCAGATAGAATACACATTACTCAACTGTAGGACCACTAACTATGAACCTAGTCATACAACAAGATGACAGATTCCAAGTGAAACAACATCATTCAATAATTCAATGACAACATTGTATTCTGCAATATTGTTAGTTGTATGACCAAGGAAAACACCATGTAGACTAATCAATTCATCTGTAGGTGCATAGATTGCTCAAGCAACAAACGCTAAGCTTTGAGTACTGTGACTAGCACCATCGACGAAACCAATATAGGGTAGAAAAGACACTGACATCTGAAAACCAATCACAATGCAAGGTAAGCAGCTAAAGGTTGAAACCAAACAAAGAAAAAGAACACAAGAAAATTATACACTAAAATACAAGCACTCATGCAAAAATGACTTAAGCATAGTACTTCTTTAAGTAAAGCCCATTTCTGGGTTCACTCAAAGGGATTCCATCATAATCAACCAACTCATAAGCTCCCTTCTCCAATACTCGTTTGACAATATAAGGACCCTACCACATGGGCTCGAATTTACCAACCCCTAGCAGATCACGATTTTGCTCTTAAAGGAGAACTAGATCACCTTCAGAAAAAACAAGTGGCTTGACATGTTTGTCATATTGGGATTTAACACGTTTCTTGTGAGTTTCATTAACTAAGGTGGCATCACGACGGGTTTAGTCTACTTGCATCAAATACAAAATATGCTCCTATTCAGTAGAGGTGTTAGGGAAAAGTTCAACGACTAGTTTCAAAGACGCTATATCACATTCAATCGACAAGAAGGCTTTGATACCATAAACTATCTGGAGAGGTGTAAATCCCATGGAAGACCTAACGAATGTCTGATAGGCCCATAATGATGAGAACAACATCATGTGCCAATTTGTCTTATGAATTCCTATCATTCGTCGAAGCATGGTAGTGAGAACCTTGTTGATTGCTTCAACCTGACCATTGGCCTGTGGATAATAGGGGGTTGAGTTTTCATGACGAAGACCCAACTTCTCGGTAAGTTCAAACATCATAAAATTTCAAAAATGACTACCGTGATCAGTAACGATGGCTTGGGGGAAACCAAATCTAGTAATGATATGATTCAATATGAACAAGGTTGTTGTTTTCCTGGTGTTATCAAATGTAGGAATCACATCGGCCCATTTAGTGAAATAATCCATAGCTACAATGATGTATCGATGCCCCCCGACCGAGTGAGGATTACATGTCATGAAGTCAATGCCCCATTTGGCGAATGGACCAATGAAAAATGCAGGGTGTAAGGGAGCAGGGTGATATCATATCTTTTTGTTATAAGTTTGACAAGCGTGGCATTTCTGGACAACAGTAATGCAATCCTTAAGCAATTAAGGCCAAAAATAACTAGCCTGTAAGATCTTCTAAGAAGTGGCATACCCAAACATATGACCACCACATGCTCCGGAGTGACAGTCATTCAAAGCTTTCTCAGCTTCATCGTAGGTGAGACATCATCGAAAAATGGAATCAATACCACGACGGTAAAGGGTATCACCAAGGATGATGTATTGGCGGGCTTGATACCGTATACAACGATGATTTGTACTAGATAGATAAGGCTTGAAAGTTTGAGTCTGGAGATAGATAATAATATCTCTGTACCATACGTCATCAAAACTGATCAGAAAAATGGATTCATCAGGCAAGGAATCCTCTGCCACATTTTCTGTCTCAGTAGAGGGAAGGTCACATATCAGTTCGGCAAAAAACAAATATTTATTTGACTTAGCGCATTCAAAATCCAAGTCAAACTCATGGAGAATCACTATCCATTTGGAGTACTTGCCCCCTAGAAATTGTTGAGTAAGGATATGTTGCATGGGGTTGCAATAAAAAATAATAGTGGTTCTACGTAATAAGATATAATGACGAAAACGTTGGAAAACTTGAACAACTGCCAAGGCCAGTTTCTCCACATGTAGGTATTTGGTCTCGATAGTCGTAAGACTCCGAATCAAATAGTATATCACATGTGAATCATGTGAATCATCCTATTGGACTAGGACCATAGCAATGGTAGAGTTTGAAGTAGCTAAGTAGAGGAAGTAATCTCGGCTATAGTCAGGGGGAAACAATAATGGTGTATGGGTTAAGGCAAGTTTCAAAGCTTCAAGGGATTTTTTTGCAGTATCGTCCCATACAAACTCGTAAAATTAGTTGAGTAGCTGAGTGAATCCTTTCGTAAGTTCAACATAATTGGGGATGACATGACGCAAAACGTTTGCCTTCCCTTGCAAACTTTGGAGCTGGCATAGAGTAGAAGGAGGAGGTAGATTAAGAATAGCCTCAACCTTCAAAGGGTCTACCCGAATCCCATGTATAGACAAAATGAAACCAAGAATTTGGTCGGATTCCACACAAAAAACACATTTGTGTGGATTTAAATGGATGTGATAATAACGACAACGTACGAAAATGGCCCGTAAATGTGCTAGGTGATCTTAACGATGCATGGAATGTGCTGGGAAATCGTCAAGATAGGGTTGCACAATATGCTTAATATCATGAAAAGTGTAAGACATAGCACGCTAAAAGGTCACACCAGTGTTCTTGCGACCAAAGGGTAATTTCTGGCAGGCAAAGGTTCCCCAAGGGAAAATAAAAGCAATCTTGTGTTGATCTGCTTGTAAAATATTAATTTGATTATAACCTGAGAAATCGTCCATCAAGGAGAAGATTTCACTCTTGGCACAGTCGTCAACTATCTGGTCGACGAAAGGGGTAGGATAATTGTCCTTAGGAAAAGCCTTATTTATATCCCTATAATCTATGCAAACATGGATCGTACCTTGTTTCTTGCTCATCGGAACGAGATTGGACATCCAATCAGTCAAAGCTACAAGATAGACAAAGCTAGCTTTAAGAAGTTTTTCAACTTCAAGCTTGATAATAACATCTTTACGTGAATGGACTGGGCGAAGTATCCACTGAACAAGTTTAGCATTCAAATATGTCGTAATCTCATGCACAACAATATCAGGATCAATACCTAGCATTTCTTCATAACTCCAGGCGAAAACGTCACATAATTCTTGGAAAAAGGGCTTTATATGTTTGGACCTCGTCAGTAGAACATGAGGCACATATATGAACATTTTCCACGACTCTGGGTTTAATCGATATGTCAATAGGGATGGTAGGTGAAATGTTACTTAGGTTCCCTTCGTACAAGACATCGTCTGTGACTTAGGAACTGAAGAAATAACAACAACAGTTGATGGAGCTGAAATCCATCGGTAGATCTCTATGATATCATGTTCTAGGAAAAGAATGGAATGATGATGTCCATCATCCCATGGAGTATCTTCCATATACATGACTGACATGATCATCTCATCGGTAGGAAAGATCACATGGAACAGATCAGGAGATGAATCAAAGAGAGAAGGAGGAGAGGGGGTTGTCGATTGACTAGCTCAATAAGCGGATTCGACCAGAATTAAAGGAATTTTTTTCGCTGTAATGAAGGTGGTCACCAGAGATCGGTACTACCCATGGGTCATATAACTCAAGGGTTTCATGAACAATGGTTGATATCATGTTAATTGAGGCAATAAAAGGAGGGGGAATATCGGGTGGTGGGATTGGAAATGTACCCATCAAAGTTGAATCTTTCAAAAGACCCACTCCAACATTCTCGTAACTGAGAGGTGTCTTCGAGATAAAGGGAGCGTTGCTAGTGCGAGAATCAGAATTAAAGAAGGCCATTTGGTCAACAATAATGACCTTTCCTTGGTGCGGGAATCATAACACACGAAAAAGGATAGACACAAATGCACGCATGGAATCAATCCAGCTATGGTCAAGTAAAAGGTTATAATCAAGAGGTGCATCAAATACCTCAACCTCGACATTGACCGATTTACCTTCCAATGTAATAGACAATGAGGGAAGAACACTGTAAGGTTTAAAACCCGTACCATTGAAGGCCTTAAGTGCATTGTGTGATTTGGTGAGGGCAGGAGAGCTAATAGCTTTCCAACAAGTAACATACATAATGCAATTCAAGGCTCCTTCATCAATAACATTTCTATAGATATTCATGTTTTCAACAACAACTTGGATCTGAAACGCTAATTGAGGAGGAATCCTTGGAATGTGATCTTCCAAGTCAAAGATTATTAAATTGGTATCCGTGGGATCAATTCCACCAATGGCCTTTAATAGTGCCTTCTGTTGAGTAGGACAAATTTGAATGACTTCGAGAGCTGACATCGTAGAGGGTGCTTGCACAAGGTCTTCTACAATACTGTAGTTTTGGGCAGCACATGCATGAGGATTGAATGCAGACTTTCCAACAATGACCTTGGGAGGAGGGCGAAGAATTGTATCGAGACCCAGTCTTTCGAGGTGAAGAGGACCATTTGGAGGTGAAGTTGGAGGAGAAGGTTGGACCAATGAAGGTGGTGTATTATCAACTTTCTCTTTTGATGAAGAGTAATCTTTGGCTCAAGCTGCGACTGCAACTTCGGTGTTTTTAGAGTCACCAGTACACATAAGGACATAAGATGATGTAGAAGGAGAAGATTAGTCA
Source organism: Picea engelmannii (assembly GCA_009831015.1). NCBI lineage: Eukaryota > Viridiplantae > Streptophyta > Pinopsida > Pinales > Pinaceae > Picea > Picea engelmannii. Next base: position 401,532 of record ML791326.1, read on the forward strand.
TGAATGACTAGTTGGGCCTGCTGTTGAGAAGGGAAAGGTTGTGACAAAACGATAGGTGTAGAAGCTTCCCGATCCCTTGGAGGAACTTAGTAACCTCAGTGCATCTCGGACAATATTTCGTGTAATGATCATCACCACAAATAAGACAAGGGTAACAAGGTTTACGCTTATCTTTCTCATCAGCGTTCTGCATTTTTTCTTTATTAGATTGTGGATTATTATTCTTGTCCTGCTTATTCTTACCCTTCCCTTTCCTTTTATTTTGATTCTTCCCGGTAGGTGTGGATTGAAACGAATTAACTTCAGAAGTCTTACCGGTGGAAGTAGTAGTAGTAGGAGTATTTTGTACATTACAATTATTAGATTTGGGATTGGTGTGACCGACGTGTGCACACTGAGTATCGTCATGAAAGGTGCCAATCACACCATCAACACCATTAGAATATGTTGAAGGTGTTGGGGTAGGATTTGTGGAAGGACGAGGAGCGTCAGGGATCAAATCGTAAAGTGTTCCTGTTTGTGAATAAACGAGATCTAGATACTGAGCACGACTGGTCGCCTGCTCTTCAATGACAACAACACCCATGGCGACATCATGAGCAATAGGTCCAATGAGTGATTTGGTAAACCACTCAACCAATAATTGATCAGGAAGAGGAACTTTGATTAAGCGTCTTCTCCTCCTCCACTCATGGATGTGATCATAAATATGAGTGGATGAGGATTGTTTAAAAGAACTCAAAATTTCAGTTCCTATCTCGTATCGAATGGGCAACTAGTAATGTGTCAAAAAGGCCACGACTAGGGTGTTAAAGTCATTAAAGAAACCTCGTGGTAACTCGATGTACCATTTTGTTGCCGAACTCGTGAGAGTTCGTTGGAAAAGTCGTAATCTTATGGAGTCATCCATCAAGGAGTTGGATGAACACCATAGATGAAAAGTCATAACATGATTATTCAGGTCCTCTCCCGATTGACTGTCAAACTTGGGAATGTCAGACAGTAGTTTGGCTGGGATGACGGACCAATAGGGAGAGTGTAAAATAAGATCATTCAAAATCCTAGATAAATACGGTAAATCCAAAGTGGCAAGAAAAGGAAACTGTCTGTTCACTTGAGGAAACTGGTAGTTATGAGGGGGAAGCCCCGTAGGTATACCAATAGGGCCATAAGAAACCTACAAATAATTAGACAATCTTGACAGATTCGATTGTGGATGATTTTGAGGTGAATAGCCAATACGGTTGGGTTGATTAGGTATGTTCCTTTCAGATTAGAGAAGCAAGTAAGATTCAAACCATTCAGATGCCACCTCATCTTCTATAAGATCCCCTTCTAGAACTTTCATGAATTTTGAATTTTCCTTGGATTTTGACATTGTCGCACCCTAGCTATAGTACATCTTGCGGAGACATCGCAGTCCAACTCTAGAGCAGGGAGCAACGATGAGTCATCATCGCACATTGTGCCTTTTGCAGCCTACGACAACCTTCTTTAATAGGGTTTTTGAGAGGTGAAAGTCAATCACTTTCCTCATGGAAAAAGACCCTTTTTTGGGAACATGAACAGATGTTTTTCAATGGATCACTAGGGTGACCAAAATAATGTGTAACACACTTCTAATTCAAGTAGCTTGCATTATTTAATTATTTCCATAGGGATAAATGTCCCTACACACTACCCCTTCTCATCATTGATTATACAATTCTTGCTATCACCATGAATGATAATCCATTCCAATTCTTTTATGCAAATAAAAACTAGAGTGATAGATGAAACCATATGCAACCAAGAAGAATGAATGTTTGGGAAACCCCATCATCCATTTCTCCAATAGCAGGGTCACTGTGTGGTGTCAAATCGGGGTAGTATTCACCCCTAATTTTAATGAATAATTTGTTCTGTGCAAAAAATGAAACTTTTGTTTCAGTTGTTAGCTCAATGTCCCTGTATAATGGTGGCTACAAAAGAACCTTCTTTAAAGGAAATCTAATTACTGGCTCCAATTTCTTTGCTAGTTTTTCTACTTTTTCTAGTGCTGGAGTGGATTATTCTACTATCTCTTTACCTTTTCCTTTCGAAAACTATCTCATGGAGGATCTTCTCGATAACATTGTTCCTATAATGAAGGAAAACATTGATATAATTATTTATGGAACACAATCAATCATTTGAGTCATAATTTAAAATGAAAGAGATGATGATGAATCACTATGCGTGAACCTACAAAAGAAGACATTTAATATAATTGAGTATGATTATAAAACACTTTCTAGAGTCGAGGATGTAGAGAATTGAAAGCGAACTATTACTTTTACGATTCAAAAATAAAAATTGATAAGTGGCTTCAGAGAACAATTTTCATTGTGACAAACTTTCAGACATCAAAATGAAAATAAGGTAAATGACTATCTGAGCCAAAATTTAAAGGATCGAGGGCCAAATATAGAACAAAATATCGATCATTTTGATCATATCCTACAAATATTTTGGTTTAAATTCTACCTTTAATTGCTAAATTCAAATTAAACGAGATTTGATGACCAACAACAGGAAACTAAGTGGCTTTCTATTCATTTCAGAACTTTTGAAAGTCGTATCTTTTGACATGCTTCCCTTCACTTATCAGGATTTAGAAGTAAAGTGGATAGAATGTTTAAAAAATTGTGTTATTGTGGCACATTTTCACCAAACTCTGAAATCATATTCATAGAATATTCCCTCACTTCATGAATGCTCTTTCCTTCACTGATCCGAACTCAACAGAAAATGTATTGGAACCCTTTAAAGAATTTGTTTTAGAACTTCTTCATAAAACCTTTGAAAGAATATTCTACGAATATTCTTCCGAGGTTTCAAAAAAATCCGATAAGGTAATTTTCAATTGATTGTCGATTTGACCATCTATGCACTTTAGATTCCTTATCAAATGTTAGAAAGAATGCATTACGTTTGAAAAATTGTCAAGGTATAATGAAAAGGTGACCACTCAAATATGCATCGGGACTTGACAAAAAATAAAATCAACTATCGACACTTGGAGAAAACTTGCTACTAGATACGTTTCTACTAACCCCCTATAAGCTTATTGACCTTAGGAGAAAAGTGTTCATCAAAATCGGCACTTAGGAGAAAAATAATTGTTCATAGTTTTTTCCTGATCACCGGTGGGTCTATCGATTATTTAGGAAATAATACATTTTCTTGTGTTCTTTCATGTATTTGATTTGTATTTTTTTTCTCAAAAATTCAATTTTTTTGTTCTTTCTCAAATTACTATATTTTTGGGTCTTTTTAGGGAAACATATGCATAATATTCCTTAAAATAAAATATGAAATGGTGAAAGATAAAAAATCGATAACTATAAGCAGTGTCAACATTCTTAAAAAGAAAAAGTGGTACCCAAAAATACTAAAAATTTTAGGGCGTGTTGTGCACTAAAAAAATGGCGATTCACTAGATGTGACCAGCCTCTCTTCTTGTACCTTAAATCATAACAAAAACAATTTGAGTGATACATACTTGGATAATCAATAGAAAATGAAAAACACCAATAGGTTCTTCTATATGTCATTCATAAATAATCCTTTTCCTTGTCATGGGGATGTGACATTGACCTGAACATAAGAGATGAGTCCTTTAAATCGCTAATCTGTCTTTTGAGTGGGAAACCAAGTTGAAACTAACCTCTAATGTTAGGGAATTATTTTTTGATAATATCCAGGTAACCCTATCATCCTTCTAGTGTTTCTGCGTTGCAAGTGAGTGTCTGTATCCATGACAAAGTCACCCCAATATCACAAACTTTGCATCGTTGTCAACAAGTGTTCATAGGAACAACATGGATATCTTCATTTCATCATTGGTACATGTTTTATAAAGTTCTTTCTCTTGATTCCCCCCCTTATTTTTTATTTTCGTTTATTTATTTATTGATTTTTTATTTCTTTCTTTCAAAAGAGTAATTAATTTGAGGAGGAACATGTACGAACAATGTTAACCCATTGAGGATGATATGTGTTATTTAAAGGATGAATCAAGCCTCCCCCTTAGGATTAAAACTCATATATTCCAAAAGAAGCAAGAGACTCCTCAATTCCCCTTCATCATTTAGACCATGATTTCCAAACAATATAAATTTTTGATCTCTTCTTGTTAGACCATAGTCATTTCTTCCATTGAAATGTTGGAACATCGATTTGTGATAGTTCATCACACTTATCCTAGAAATAGTCGGCCAGGAGATCAACCTTATATCTACATTAGTTGGTTAGGAGATCAACCATATATCTACATCAGTCGACCGAGTAGTCGACAATCTTGTCGGTTGCACAGTCGACCAACAATCGAAGACAGTCGGTCAATGGATCGAGAAATCGACTACGAATTGGACGCATGGACAACCAGTTTGGGCATCCTTGTCAAGCCGATTAGACAACACGTATTTGACGAGGTCAACTATAACCATCGATGATTATACATGGACAATATATTCCCTATTCCGAGGAAGTTGGTTAGATCTTGAAGCTATAAATAGGAGACCTGATAGGTCATTTTCAACAAAGCATGTACAAGAGTTGTATGTTGACGTTGAACATCACTCTCATGTTCAATATGCATTGTGATGTTCTAATCACAATTCCCTATGCTTAAGTTTAGTAACGGTGTCTTTAGACACCACCTTTATCTTTGAAACTTATCCTCTTCGATTATATACAATTATGTTTATCTATTTTGTATCAAGTTACACCTTCTCCCCAACATGGTATCTGAGCAAATGGTTGTGACATCTCCTATTTTCCACAAATCATGCCGAGTCATATTTGTTGTGTGATTGAATCTAGGTTGGTGATTTACAGGCTATAAATTGTGGAAACGAATTCAATCTGTCTAGATATCGAAGATGGATTTGAAGATCGATCATGTAATATTGAATGGGTCAAATTATGTGGTATGGGAACCATGCATGGAAACCATACTAAAGAGTAAAGGACAATGGAAGTATATGAAGACTGTGATTCAAAATCCAACAGAGGATTAGGCCAAGTTCTGTGTTGATGGAAATAATGGTTTGGTTGTGGGGGTCATCACAAACTATATATTGCGGAAGATTCATTTTCACATCATTGGAATTAACTTCCCTCATCAAGTCTAGAAGACGTCAATGAAAGCCACATAATGCAGTTGGACGAACACTTGATCTCTCTCTATCCTCATTCGTTTGACATAATGGATGACTATTTGTCACATGTGAAGGAATTGTAGCCGAAGTTGGGAGAATGTGGAAAGAATTACCATAAGAAAGATGGACAACTCATTGAGCCGATCCTGATGAATTTAAGATCGCCTTTCGATGTGTTTGTTTTAACTTTCCACACCAACTGGAAGGCAGGAAAGGAAGATGGTAAGGATTACAAGTTTGAAGCTTTTTGTGGCATATTGATCATTGATCAATAGATATTGATTGATGGACATATTGGTGGTAAAAATAAATCCCACTTTCTCAAGTGAAAGGGAAAGTTGAATAAAAAAGGAGGATGGTTTGATACCCTATACAAAGACTTGGATGCCTCAACCATAAATAAAAAAGATAATAAAGATGCACCCTGTCAAAGGTGAAATAAGAAAACATGTCAGTACTTTGGAAAGACTGGACATGTGGAGAAGGTATGCTACATGAAGAGAGATGAATTAGAGGAGAAGGCTAAATGCCTTGAAGGAGACATGTCCACTATTCACCAACTCACTGATAATTTCAACTTTCAATTTAGAATTTCTCAAGTCTTTGTATCTCATTTTGCAAAGAACGAATGGGTAGTCAAATATGGTTGCACTCATCATATGGATAAGGACGCTTCTTTGTTCATGTGCTTAGATAAAGCCATGGAGAGGAAGATCTATGTTAATGATGATTCTGTTGTCGATATTACTCGTTAGGGTGATGTTTCCTATCGACATGGGAGAATTGTTGACGTATATCATGTACCAAAATTTAAAGGATACTTACAGCTTAAAAATTTTGAAATTTTTTAACCATTAAAGATTTTAGATTCAGTTGTTATTATCTCTGGATAAATTCATTTACTAAGCAACATTGGGAAATTTCAATGTTATATGCAAAACATATTTAATCGAAATGCATGTTTAAGATGCTAATTTATTAATAATTTCATTGGTTTTTTTTTTTTTTTTTTTTT
>ML791326.1:409040-431534 GCA_009831015.1 Picea engelmannii
CACTTGGCAAAACAGATAGATAATTTTGATCTTCTAGATTATGGTTGATTACATCTTTATAATACCTTAATTTTCTTTTTTCCTCTAACTCTTTATCACACCACATTTTTTCCTTGAATTTTGATTTGAAGTTTTTTTTAATAGTATCTTTATTTTACAAAATGGTTTCTTCCATGAATCCCCAATAGTTTAGCCAAGACCGGGCGTCTTTTTGTCATCCTTCCTTGAGTCGATGGTGGTTATGACTTGATTTTGAAGCAATTTTAAGTAGCCTCTTGTCTTCCATGTTGTTTAACTTGTTCTTATACATTAGGTATCTATTCATAGCCATGCTCTCAATGGGGGAGAGGCTTGTTTCTACGAGGAGGATGGGATAGGGCGTATTTCCTTTAATTTTGAGATTATAGATTATAAAATTCTTTTGTATTTGTTGTATCTTTCTCTAGGATTCACGACAAATACTACAGCCCCAGACTTCACATCCATAAAGAATAACACATGTAACAAGAGTCTCAAAGAAGAGTTTCTTCTTATCCCAACTCCAAAGATAAGTTGATCTACAATTGTTTTCAAGCCTATAATAAGCTTTCCATCCCCCAATAATCCTTTTCTCAATGCTATAATTCTAATTGAGCTTGTGGTGAATATCAATTCCAAGATATTTGTATGAAGTCACTTCCTCTAAGTTGTTGTTTTCATATACAAAGGTATCATAAGGGATCTTATTGGATTTAATAATCATGACCTTAGTCTTATCAATATTAACAGTCATACCCATATTGGAGAAAAAATCCTTGAGGATTCTTAGTTGGTTTTCAAGATCATGGGGACTTCTTGCCATAAGAACAATATCATCGACATAAAGAAGAAGATTGATTACTATACCAGTGAGAGTAGGGCCGACACAACCTGCTTTTTCCAAGCATTCTTCTAACTTATCAATGTATATGCCAAAAAGGGTAGGGGACAAGGGACAACCTTGTTTGACTCCGATATTGCAATTAATCTCTTTTGACCAGCCCTCAGTGTTTTTAAACTTACCAATAACGTTCTCATGCATCCTTATTGCAGTAGCCATCAGCTCGAGAGACACTTTTATCTCTTCCAACCTATTCCAAAGGTTTTTCCTAGGAACCATGTCGAAAGATTTTCTAAAGTCAACAAAACAACAAAAAATATTAGTTTTAGTATTCCAAAGATTTTTCCTAGGAACCCTATCAATTGATTTTCTAAAGTCAATAAAAAAACACACAATGGTTCACTTCATACAACTTTTACTTTTTCCTATTTTATTATCAACGTGGTTATATATCATTTTTATTTTATGATGTTATCAATGTATCAATGATTAATAATTTAAGTCTATAACATCATAATATTATTATTTTAAACAAGTTCTTAAACTTATTAATAAAAAACTGATATTATCTATAGTTTGCTTATCAATATGGAGATACATTTTTTTATTGTAGGGTGTCACTCATTGATAATTTAAAACTATATGCCATCGTAATAGTATTATTTTAAACATCCCCTTAGACTTATTAATAAAAAATATGATATTATCTATGATTTAATTATCAAGGTGGTTATATATATTTTTAGCGTGCTATCAATGTATCATTCATTTAATAAAAAAATATGATATTATCTATGATTTCATTATCAAGGTGGCTATATATCATATGATTTGATTATAAGGTGGTTATATATCAAATTTTTTTTATTGATTATCAAGGTGGTTATATATCAATTTTTTTAGCGTGTTATTAATGTATCATTCATTAATAAAAAAAAGTATATGTCATAAATAAATAAAGTGTATATCATAAGTTAGGAGAAATTAGTTTTGAGGAGGGGTTGGATTCTCAATGCTCAATAGTAGAGATTAAATCTAAGGATGAGGTTTAATTAGGCTCTTCCCTATTTGGTATGGCATAATCCTCTAGGTTAATGGTATAATTCTTTGTATTATTTTATAATTTTATAGTTATCTAGTGTAGAAAATAAGTAAACTAAGGAGTTTTGATAAATGTATGTCGAGGATAACCTATAACCTATGGCAATAGTCAATGAAAACCATTATCGAAGGTTTTAGATTCTAGAAGAAATAATTCCATTAAGAACATATTACTCGTAAGATACTATCCAAGAAACAATCAAATAAACTTATAACAATAAGATGGCCATAAGTAATTCTACTATATCCTAGATAACAAAAAAATGAATATTAACTAGTAAATCAAACAATCATTCACTGAAAGTATCTAACAATTCATTCATCCAAATAAGATGACTTAACAGTATTGAAGTTTTTACTAGATGCTTGAAACATTCAATCAATTGTAGAATTTAATACATGATGAAGAATAAATACACATAATTGAGTGAAAATGCATTCACTCATTCAAAGCTTATGAATTAAGATTTAAAATAGTTCTTAGTTACAATAATCCAGAAATATTTCTACAATCCATCGACATATTTTATTTGGTGGATCGGTCTATTTATTGAACTTTAAAACTAAAAATAGTAAAATTTCACTTAAAACAAAATTGAAATATCTATTAAAACAAAATTTGCATGCTAAGATTACTCATGTGGATTGGGTGACTTGACAGTTTCATACTCACCATGACAGGAATCCCACTATGAAAATAAATATTCACACATATGCATGTAAGGAAACATGTGTTCATCCATTGAAAAATTGAGGGTTCCCTTCATCTCTCTAAAATGTTGCATGTACTTCACTATCCTCTGAATCAATTGCTCAAGTCCATCTGTTGTTTTGACTTCGGTGATAAAAAAATTATGCAAGTGGCCAAGCTCTACTGCAATGATTCTTTTGATGTCTTCCTCGTGTTTCTTTTCAATTTCCTGGAACTCAAACATTACTTCCTCAAACCCACAAAAATTTTCTAGTGGTTTGGAATTCGACAATTGTAGATCGGTCTTTGCTCTATTAATATTTTCTCAATATTTAAGGTAAGTTAACCATTTTTATTGCACTCACATCCTTGGATTCTTAACTAAATTCTCCTAGTACTTAGCATCTCCATGCATCCTTGTTATACTGCCATCGATCATAATTCAGATGACATGGTATTCATCACCATGGGATTTCTAGATTTCTTTGATATATTCAATTTGAATTATGGCCCTAGCTTCCTTTTCACTCCATTTGGGAGTTTCCTTATGTGCTACACAAAAAAATATTTTTTCTTCTTGGTAGTCTGTGACAGTTTTTAGAAATGTATCCCTCACCAACTTATACTTGTTGTGTTCTTTGAAAGGATCCTCCTTCATAATTGATACAACTTATTTAGTATCTTTATACCAGTGTACCTTATGCCTGAGAGATTCCAATTCTCTTCTCATTTCTTCAAACTCCCTTTCCTCTACTCTAGCGCTATCTATAGTAGCATGTGCAATGACCACTCCTACACCTAGAAGTTCACTTAACTTGGATTTTTCTGGAATTGAATAGGGTTTTTTCGAATGTACATAGAACAACACTATCTACAATAATATTATTCTTCCTTTGTATCCTTTTGACAATGGATTTCCTCTTTATATCATAGGAAATGGACTCTACATTAACAACCTCATCCAATGGTTCTAGAATCGGTTGATCACCCCAGGATGAAATGATTTCTAAGCTACCTAGGGTACGAAACCATTCCATAGTAGTTGATTTTCTTTTTTCTGATACTTTGACTTGCTTCTCAATTGGTTTTCCCCCTTTGTCTATTACTTGGTCTTTGCTTGATATATAATCCTGTCCTAATGCTGATGGACATGTCTATTGTTGATCATCACATAGTTCCTAGGTTTTGGAAGGTGTAGTAGCCTCCTCGACGAGGGTCTGAATAGGAATTTGTGTTTCACCAACTGCTTCATATTTAGTTCTCTAGATGTTTGGTTTTTGGGGTTGTACTAGCCTCTTTATATTTCCCAATGGTCTAAGTTTTGGTGAGCTCTTGAGCTAGTTCCCTTGTGGGTTCTTGGACTGATTTTCTTGTTGGTTCTTAAGTTGCTCCTTTAATACTTGGATATTGAGATGTTTCTTCAATTCCTGGGTCAAATTCATTCTCTATGGGAGTCTTCATATTAACCACCTCCTCGTCTTCCTCTTGTGTCAAATCTATTATGTCTCGAGGAGGGACCCCAAAAGAACGCGAATATATCATCTGCTCAACATGATTCTTAGTGGGCTACTATGATTTGTCTAGTTCCTTTGATCTCTTTTCCTATTTCTATTTCTTCAATAATTCATGTGCTTTATTTTCTTCTTCCCTCCTCTTCAACAACTCTTACATTTCTCTATAATCATTTTTCAATTCATGCTTACGTTTCTCCTCACACTCTTTCTTTTGTTGTTCTTCCAAGGTGTTTCTTATTTTCCCACCTCTACTTCTCTTCTTTATCTATCAACCTCTTCTTCACACATTTTCTGTGATTCCTCCTCGGTCTTTGTTGGCACAGGGGCAGACCCAGGGTTCAATGCTTAACAGTGCACCAAAAAAACCCCGACTACCAGCCCTTTCGGCAACACCTACGAAGCAGGGGGGGTTACAGGACACAGGTGTCTATAACCAAGCTAAGACACAGATCTATGATAATAACACTTCGCAGGGTATTCTGTTAATTCTTAGGAAGAAACATACATTAGTTCATTAACCTTATTAACATCGTAGAACGTACCCAAGGATAGATCTAGCGTAATAACAACAAAGATTATGTACCTAAAACACTTAGCACTTGGCACTCTGAATCAAATCTAGCATTCTAACATAATCATTGCATTTAAGCAACACATACATATTCATTACAAATCTAATCTAATCACTAAGAAACATATAACAGATATAAAAATGCACAAAGCAAACTATAAGACACCAGATATACGTGGGCCACCCCAGTGTGGGGCTACGTCCACCAAATGCTTAACATCTTTATTATTCATCAATCTCTTACATTCAGTTACTCTAGTGCACTAAGCCATAGAGTTGAGATTCGCACTAGATAGGAGATCTGTGCACTGAGCACCGGATCCTCCTTCCAAAACTAGATCAAGGCACAGAGCTAACTCTCTATCAATCACAAAGCCTTAACACACAGAAATTCCCTTGCATAAAGCCACTCGAACTACTTGCACTTAGCTCTAAATACTACTACTTCTACCATACATTATTCTTTTATTCATACTTTTACAAACCCTTACAATACGGCCAAACATGGGAAAACCCCCATGGGCTGACATCCCATAACCTATTACAAAAACACTAAAGAACCCCTTACTAGGACCACATAGCCCGCAAAATAAATGAGATATGGGATCTCAGCTCCGTTTGAGTGCTCCTTCCTTGAACAATGTGTTGAAGTCCAAAAGTGGGCCAACTCTGACCAAGGTTTCCTCAAAATTTAGTCAAGGGCCAACATGCCCCCATAACTCACCTGTGACTCATCCCGAGTCACTCAGGTCTAGACAATGCTTCTTTGAAGGCCTCGAGCTTGACTCGAGCTACCTCGACTTGGTTCTTCGCCTGAGCCTCCTGCTCAGTGAGCTCCTGGATCATCTGCTCTGTAACAAGCCCTTCCAAGCATTGTTCTACTGATGCAACCACTTGGTCTAATTGTGATCCTTGTCCATCAATCTCTTCAAACACCTTGCAGGATTCATCCTACACAGGTTGTAGCTTCTACGTCACTTCCATTACCTTTCCCTCGAGGGAAGTGATCTGTTGTTGTACTACACGCTGCTCCTGAGATCTCTTCATTCTTTCAATTGTGATGAGCAACTTCTTTTGCGCCTGCATGGAAAATGCCTGTTGTTGTGCCTCCTATAACTGTGCTTCCATATTTCTTAGCTCTGGATCCTCGACGAGGTGTTCATATGTCTGTGTGCTTCTATCACTCATTTGTTTTCATTCTAAGGCGAGGGTTATTATCCTTATTAGTGTGTTTTTAGCGGTCTCCTCCCTCTGGTCATGCACTTCTTGTGGGGTGCTCGGTACTGTTTGGGCCTCCAATTCCGTTATCTTGGCTTGAAGTTGTTGGATGATCTCAGCGAGGTTCACTACTTGAGCCTTGGCTAACTCTTTCTCCTCCTATGCTAAGCTTGGCACAGAGTGACATGATTTACTCACTACTTATTTGACCATGGCCCGCTCTGCGAGAAACTACTCATTTTCTCTCTGTAGTTGGGTTGTTTCCTCTTGGAGATTCACCTAAATCTCTGTGTTCTCGCTTTCCTGGGCTTCTACACTTTCCTACACTTCTCTTAATTGTGATAGGACTTCATCTTTCTCCTATTTCAAGGCTTATGTAGCCTTCTCCTTCTCTTCCTGGACTCTCTGAAGTCGAGCCTCTGTCGCATCCGCAAGTCTTCTCAATTGGGCTGGTTCATCCCCTAATTCTGCAATCTGTGATGAGGAAGAAGCAGTAGGTACTGTGCGGACCATCCTAATATCTTTTTGTACTTCCTTCAGTTCCCTCTCGATCCTTCCATATAGGTCCTATTGCTTCTCTCCATATCTCTGCAAGATGTCCTCTGAAGCGTCCTCCATAGCTCTGCGAACTAGATTGATATCGTCCTCAGTGAGACTGGCCTCCAACGGTCATATAGCTTCGCCAGGGCGAAGTCCCATTCTGCACGGTCCTGCTATTCCAACGAGGTTCAAATCCTACGAACCCGCCTCCTGCGAGGTTCCAGACTGTGAAGTATTCGATCTAGTCTATGTAGCTTCTTGTTGCTTTTCCAACTTGGATTTATTTTTATTGAGCTTCCTTGCCTTCTTTCCTGTGATCTGAGTCTCTCTAACTGTTTCCGGAATCCTCTTTCCATTTTTATTCTTATTTTCCCTTAGCGTAGTGACTTCGCACTGCTGATGTGCCCTCAAAGGGTTTGAAGTTAATATCTCTTTTCTTAACACTTCTTAGGTAGGCATACTTATTTCTTGAGTAGATAGGTCCTCCAAACCTTTTTGCATTCTTTCAACCTTGATAGCTAATTCTCTTTCTTTTTGTTCCTCCAATGTTGTTACTCTGTTCTGTTGCTTCGACTTATCCTCTCATTCTTCTATTAGTCGGTCTAATTTCCTAGCTATGAAATCCCTCAATTCTTTATTTTTATTTTCTGTAGCTTCTTCATCTTCTTTCCTTCTGATCTAATCCTTCTCAATGCAAGTCTTACCTAGTAAACGTGGAAAAGGGGTGTTGTCCCCAATAAAATTAATGACTTCAAATTCCTCTTCAGTCGATGTTCCATGAACAATAATAGGTACATTAGTAACTATTCCACATAGGGTTATCATCTTTCCCTTAAACAAGCCTATCCTTCCGAACGAAGGTATCACCGTAGGCTTTCCCAAAATTTTCCAAGTTCCTTCTGTTATAATATTTACTTATGTTTCTTCATCCAAGACACAGTCTATGTCGAAGTCTTCTATTCTTTCACTTATGCGTTGTTTATCTTTCAGGATCTCTGGTAAACTGACATCTTTGTGAACATCCATAATTTATTTCAACTGTAATAATGTAGTCTGAACTTTCTCTGATTCTTTCTCTTTATGACTCTCTAACATTCCCTTAGTCCCTTGAATTTATTCATAGTTTTCTTGTCTTATGTTCATTCATTCAACTTTAGCAATCATCTTTGGACAATCCTCAACCTCATGACCAACAATGTTACAACAAAGACAAATAGGACCTACACTCGAGCATTCCTTAGCAAGATGTCCCAGTCTTTTGCTATTATAGAAAAATGTCAATCGTATTTTTCTTTTAAACGTTCCCCAACCTCTTCTATACTGCGCACTAGGATCATAGTGCTAGACCTGCAATCTGCAAAAAAAAATTCTAGGTTCCTACATCCACTTATTAGTCCAAAAACTCTTTCTATGCATATGAATAACATATCTTTCTTCATTTCTATTAAATCTACTCAAATCAACTCTTTCTTTCAACTGCGCCCTAGCCTTTAGACTAGAACATAATCTATTAAACATACTTAGGTTCATGCTTTCAAAACAAAACTTTTCACTTATCTTACTCTTGTCAAAGCACAAAGATTTACCTCTTTTCGGATCTTACCTCTTTCTTCAGATCAGATTTATTTCTTAGCACAAAGATTCACAAGTTAGGTAGAGTACTGCGCACTTCAACAACAAATCTACACACAGAGCTTCTCTTTTTCTTTACTTCAGTTCCCAGCAATCACAGTTTCAGGTCCCAACAACAGAACCATTTTTTGGCACATCGGTAGACCCGGGGTTCAACGCTTAACAATGCACCAAAAAAACCCCGACTATCATCCCTTTCGGCAACACCTGCGAAGCAGGCGAAGTCTCACCCGAGGTAGAAGCAGGGGGGTTACAGGACGTAGATGTCTGTAACCAAGTTGGGACACAGATCTGTGATAATAACACTTCACAGGGTATTTTGTTAACGCTTAGGAAGCAACATACGTTAGTTCATTAAACTTATTAACTTTGCAGAACATACCCAAGGATAGATCTAGCGCAGTAACAATAAATATTATGTACCTAAAACACTTAGCACTTAGCACTTAGCACTCTGAATCAGACCTAGCATTCTAACATAAGCAATGCATTTAAGCAACACATACATATTCATTACACATCTAATCTAAGCACTAAGCAACATATAACATATATAACATTACACAAAGAAAACCATAAGACACTAGATATGCGTGGTTCAACCCAGTGTGGGGCTGCGTCCACCAACCGCTTTGCCTCTTTATTATTTGTCAATATCTTACATTCAGTTACTCCAGTGGACTAAGCCATAGAGTCGAGCTTCACACCAGACAGGAGATCTGTGCACTGAGCACCAAATCCTCCTTCCAAAAATAGATCAAGGCACATAGCCAACTCTATATCAAGCACAAAGCCTTAACACACAGACATTCCCTTCCACAAAGGCACTCAAACTACTTGCACTTATCTCTACAGAATACTACTTCTACCATACATTCTTCTTTTATTTATACTTTTACAAACCCTTACAATAGGGCCAAACATGGAAAACCCCCATGGGCCGACATCCCATAACCCATTACAAAAACCCTAAAGAACCCCTTACTGGGTTCACATAGCCCGCAAAATAAGTGAGATCCATGATTTGAGCTCCGCCTGGGTGCTCCTTCCTTGACCAATGTGTCGAAGTCCAAAAGTGGGCCAACTCTGACCAAGGTTTCCTCAAAACTTGGTCGAGGGCCAATAGTCTTGGAATGAAGCTCCTATTCACAAATTTCCCTATTCTACTTCTCTTGGATGACATGTTGTTCCTCTTCTTCCTTCAAGAAGATTTCTTTAGCTATTTCAGCCTCTTTTTCTTCCCTTTTAGTGGTAACTCCCTATTTTAAAACCTCTGCTCATTGATCTAGAGATAGGGTTTCAAAAATTGTGAGACCAAGGGTAGCTTTCCTCTCCAAAACCTAGGCCCATTTTTGCGCATGCTCTATAAATTCTTCTTCCTATAATTTTCCATGAGAATATGGCTAATTGTAAGCAACCTTCTCAACATGTTTAGGAATCAAACCTTTGGGGTCTTGTCTTATAAATCTGCTAGGGTCAAACCTATATTCTACATGATTGAAACCCTCCTACCTACCTTATGGGTTGTCTTTAAAAAGTAATACCCAAGATGGAAACCATAAGGAATGAAGGCCATGTTCTTATATTTGATCAGAGAATCATTGAATCCTTAAAAAATAGTTTGGTATCAAATTTGCCCTAGAAAAACCTTGTTAGGGACATATGTGATACTGCAAGGAGAACACTTTCTAGTGGAGGTTTTTAGTGTTACAAAATTTGGAAAAAATTTCAAAAAAACCTCCGCTACAACCTCATTTATTGAATGTGGAGGTTTTAATGGATGTTCCATATAACTAAATGTTTTTGGGTGGGCAGAGGTTGTAGTGGATTTTTTTTTTTCCGGATCTTTTATTGTAAAAATGCATCGGTGTGCACACATAAATGAGAAGCATCGGTACCGGTGTGCACACATAAATGAGAAACATCAGTACCAATGCGCACACATAAATGAGTAGCACTAGTGCACACACATAAATGATGAGCACCGCTACGCACACATACATGAGAAACACCAGAACTCACTTATAAATAAGTATCATCGATGCGCACACATAAATGAGAAGCACCCATATAGATGCACATACATAAATGAGAAGCACCAGTGCACACACATAAATGATGAGCATCGATGTGCACACATAAATGAGAAGCACCATAACTCACACATAAATAAGAAGCATTGATGCACACACATAAATGAGACTGGTGTACACACANAATGAGAAGCACCAGTGCACACACATAAATGATGAGCATCGATGTGCACACATAAATGAGAAGCACCATAACTCACACATAAATAAGAAGCATTGATGCACACACATAAATGAGACTGGTGTACACACATAAATGAGAAGCACTAGTACCAACACATAAATGAGAAACATCGATGCCAACACATAAATGAAAAGCACTGGTGATTTTTATCTTTATACTTGCACCGATGCATATTGTAATCATGCACATCGAAATATTTTGAAATGATACAAATATAATCGTACATTATGCCATTTAAATAAGTGTTTCTTTCTCACAATTTTTAGCACTGGTGCATATAACTCATAAAAATGCACCATTTAGTGAGTTCAAAAGAATGCACTGCAACAATATGTATATATTTTAATCAATTATGTTTTTTTACAAATTTTCAATGAATCATCTCAAAATCAAATATTTTTAATAATTATATTTATTTTTATATTTTTTTTTATTGTTTTTTTATATAATGATTGCATCAATGCATTATCCAATGGATTGCACCTCTATTATTTGTAACAATGTAAATCATCCATATATTAATTAATCATCAACACAACATTTTACAACATTTGACAATGCAATAAAATAAGAAACCCATTTTATTATATATGAATAATTGACCCATCGTCATACAAAATGGGACAATGTTAAAGTCCACAATAATCAAAATGAAACCAATATGTAACTGTTACACTGATCGGTAACATGCCCTCATGCAATTGGGGCAATATGCCGAGTACATTAAACAAAATTCATCATTTTCACAGACAAATATTCCAAAACATATAACTTGCAGTAACATTCAATTATATTGATTGTCATTCAACATCACTTGAACTTCTATAATCGCTCGATATGCATGTATGCCTCATTTCTTCATCACTTTTAGGTGATATTGTACTTTGGTTATTTAACCTAATGTTTTCTTGATCATCTTGTTTTTGATGTTCCACCACTTCATGTTCAATCTACAAACATAGAAATAAAGTGTAATAAGTATATCTACATTTATATATACTAGAATATACATGATTGCATAAATCAAAAAGTGTACCATAGCATCAACTATTTCATAAACAATACACATTCCTTTGAATCCATGCTTCATGTCATCTCTCAAAATCTCTTCTGTTGGATGCACTCCATAATTTGTTTCCTGCATGTTTAATATGCCACGACAAAGAACAATCGATATAATTAATATAAATGTTTCTCGTTGTTCCATTAATTATAAAACAATGGAAGTTAAAAAACATATCTACTTAGAATTTTTTTAATTAAACCTTGATACTTCAGCATATACTCACAACTCATACTTAACCCATTGTCTATCAATTCTTCAGTTGTCTCTTTTTTGTATGTAAGAATTTGTTAAAAGACATCCATGGATGAGTGTAAATTAATTATTTAAATATAAATATAGTAACAAAGATGAAATTTTAAGTACTATAAAAAAAAGTAAGTACTCATAAACTTTGGAATCAACCATTTTATTCCTTATCATCTCATCTTATGTGTTGAATGGGTTTCATTTTTTTTTTCTTTTCTATAACAAAACAATTGAAAATTAGTATTTCATGCAATAATTAAATTCGATGTATAGAAAATAATAAATGAATGATTACATACCTCTTATGCACATTGTAATTGTTAGGATGGATCATCCTACAATGCAACTATGTTCATTTATTTTACCATCTCCTTGTACACTTTGTTGGAAATCCCCACCAACATGTATTGGTTTTTCCTTCATTTGTCCCTTGAAATTTCCATGACATGCCTTAACAAACACACATCATTAATTTAGATCTACAAATAATTCACATATATTAAATTTTTAATACAACTTAAAGAAATTGCCTTGTTCTCTTGTTGGGATGAGCTACCATTGTGATCGCTACAATAAGTTGTTTTCCTTGAACTTATATTAGCTATATTCTATCAAAAAAATATAGCAATCATTAGATATGAAAACTATAAATTTTTTTTACAAAATAAGATTAATAGAAGCACCAATGCTCTATAAATTAATAGAAGCATCAATTCTCTATTAATTAATAGAAGCACCAATGCTATATTAATTAATAGAAGCATCGGTGACTCATTACTATTTATTGCACATTTCTGAACATGTGAAAAAAGTTATTTTTATTTTAAAGTCCATGGTGTTGTTGACAAGAATATGAGCAGAGGTGCACTTTGTTATTGGGGGTGCACCGGTGTGTTTTTTTATTACGGGAGAACCGATGCACTTTGTTATTGGGGGAGAAATGATGTGGTTTGTTATTGGGGAGCAATGCGATGCATTTTAGTTCTTATTAAATAGAAAAAAATATTTTGGTATTTTATATTAATAGAGGCTATAGGAACCACAGGGGCATTATGTTTTGGACCATTGTTTATCATTGTTATTGGGAAGAGTATCGATGCACACGGTTGACTTAGGAGCACCAGTGCGCACATACTACATATGAGCACCATTGCAAATGGTTGACTTAGGAGAACCGATATTGTTGACATGAAAATGCACATCGATGCACTATTCTTATACAATGCACACCATGAAACGCCAAATCATTTTTTAATAGAAAACTTACACCAACAAGGTTTGGAATCCAATGCAATGAGTGATCCCATTGAAACAGATAATAAATGCCCCATTTACAAGTAAAGAAACCCTATAAGTATCTATTTCATAAAAAAATCTACTTGTGAAATATACAGAGGAAAACTAAGAGAAACAACCAGTAAGCTAGGGATTCCAATACTAAATGTAACTGTGAAACCCTTTTATTTTATTTTTTATAATGCACTAAAATTTGTTTGAATAAAAAAGGGGAAATATTGAGACAATGAATATAATAAAATCAGATACCTGAAATTTATCCTCTACAAATGTGTTTGTAAATTTGGCTCTTCAAAAAATTGTTCCCACTCCAAAGACTTTTCTTGTAATTTTCTCTTGCACAAGTCTCTCCTCTAGATTTTAGAAAAATAATGAAATAATTAGGGTTTTCATTTATAAACCATACATTTTGAAAATATAAAATTCCCGCTCATTTTTTCACTATATGCTTCGAGGCATTCATTCAATTTCATATATTTTTTTTAATTTTACACTTTAATGATGTGCTTGAAAGTAATATGCACCAGTGAGTTTTTGTTATCGGAACACACCGCGGATGTTTTGGTTTCTAAGCACATTGTGGAAGATTTATGGTTTTTAAATTAATTTATTTTGTTTGAAAATCATATTTTCCGGTGCATTTGTTATATGAGCACCGATGTGATTTTTTTTTGGGGGTACACTAGTGCACTTTATTATTGGGGAAGCACCGGTGTGCTTTGTTATTGGGGGAGCACCAGGGTTCTTTTTTATTGAGGAGCATCGCAATGCATTTGATTTCTTATAAAATAAAATAAAAAGTATTTTATTATTTTATATTAATAACATTTATTGAAAGCATCATGGTGTTATGTTTTGGAGCACCGATATGATTTGTTATTAGGGAGACCACAAGTGCGCTTTGATATTAGGGGCACACTAGTGCGCTTTGTTATTGGGGGAGCACCAATGCGCTTTGTTATTAGGGGTGCACCGAAAATATTTCAGTATTTTATATTAATAGTGGTTATTGGTGCACTTTATTTGTTAAGCATTGAGGCATTATGGTTTGTAAGAGAATAGGTGCACACAATTGAACTAAGCATACTAGTGTGCATGGTCGACTTAGTTTCACCGATGCATAATGTCCAATGACACTGGTGTGATTTATTCGATGCATGTATTTTTATTATAAAGTATGGAGGTGATACTATAACATTGATGCATCAGTGATTTATTTTTCATGTACACACCGATACATATATACCTTAAAGGTGCATAAAAAAAAAAAACCTCTACAAAAACCTTTGGACGCCTGCCTCTGATAACAACCTCTGCTATAAACAACTAAGGGATAAATGTTTTGGGAAGGTTTTGTAAAAACCTTTGTAAGAAGAGTCCTTGTAGTGCAAGAAAAAGGTGAGGGGGAGCAGTTTCTCTGAAAATTCTAATATATGTATATAATTTCTTCAATATACCAGTTAGCAATATGTTATATAATTGTCTTAGCTTACTTTGATAATATCATGCATTCTTGGAGGAAAATAATTGTGTACATTCATGCCAAAAACAAGTCACATATCATGGAATAAGATTTGTTGTATTTGTTTTCCCACAACATGATGAAATAATTGTGAACACGAGCCTCCAAGAAATGAAAACTTAGGTTCATCTCAACAAAAACATTTCAGGCACACATGAAATCCAAAAAATAAGAAGCCATGTAAAATGAAGAAACCTCACCTAGCTGAGGATTATGATCTTGCTCAATTATGCTACTAAGTTGCCTGGCGATGCTAGATCCCCACTTAAACATATTTCGAGTACTAGCCATTGTTGGACATATTGTCTTTGATATGTTGTCATTGATGTCAACAGTCGATGTCATTGTGATGTGATGATAAGATGTTATGATGAATTGTCATTAATGAGTTATCATTAATGAATTGTCATTGATGTCAACAATATAACAATTAGTAGAGAATGAAAATGTCAAACAATATGAAAAGATTCAAGCTTGGAATCAAGGACATTAATCAAGTCTCGGAAGGAAGAACACATTGTATAAATTCCATTGGGATCAAAATTCCCACAGGAAAACTCCAAAGGATTCAAGAAATAAACTTGCTCATTGAGATAGTTTTAAGGAGTAGTCACACAGAAGACATAATGCGAGGTGTTGAATAATCCACTCTAAATCTTAGGAGAGGTAGCATGCAAATAATCCATTTAAAAAAGAAGTAATGAAGCATAAGGTATTAAACGATCAAGAGAAATAATGATGAACAAATCAAAATAAAGATCGTTAGATCAAGGTGAAGTCATAGTTTTGAAGAATTATATCTGGATTGTCATATCTAGGAGTAAAAAGAAAAGAGTTGTTGAAGGACTGGTCAACGATCAGATCAATTCGTGACCATTGGATACACAAGAGACATATCAAGGGCAGGGATTGATTACAAAGATCGAAGGTAGAATTAAACAATGCGTTAATTCCAATCCCACAATTAGTATAGACTGTCGATCGTCACCCACCAATATATCTATGGTTGGCATCAGTTCCACTACCAAAAAGTAGTTTCCATTTCATAACTCAATGCTAGTTTCAAACGTCGTAATAGTTGGGACCCCAAAATCATCCATGATTGTTGATCTACTCAAGGGTCATTCCCGACCGTTGGATCATAGAGGAAACCTGCATAAAGAAGGAAAATAATCTTGTTCGTTGACCTAGATTTCAGGACAAATCAGGACCATCAGATCGAGGGGAAGTCAAAAGAATTATATCTCAACTGATAGATATAAAGAAATAGATTTAGAAGATATCTTATTCGTTGGATTAAAGCTGAGTAGAACAACAGTCAACCCAGGCACTGACTACTCTGAAGAAAAGAAGCCTAGAATGGGTAATATTATCTAAAGGCCGAAGTCCCAAAGTGGACATGAGTCATCTAATCAAAGGAAAAATTCGCATAATATACTGACTGTTGGATCGAGTAAAGTGGAAGGATAGTGTAGGCCACAAATGTTCAGAAGACGACATGATTCGTTCGATTTGAGAAATATTTTGGGAGTCAAATTGATCGTCCGATCTATATAAAGTGGAAGGATAGGATAAGCACAGACGAAGGTCAGAGCCCCAAAGTCCCAAAGTAAATGAGGACCATCAAAGCTGGACAATACATGATGGTCGTTGGATCAAAATAGTGGTCAACTTTAGCGTTGACCACTTCGGTGAAAATGGGTTGAGAACATTTAAATTCAACCGAAGTGTCGAAGGACGAAGTCACTCTCAGTTGTCGATATGAGATACATTTCGGGAGTTAGGAAAACTGCTAGATCTAGGAAGAGAACATGTGCCACATGAGGAGATCCATGTCAGCAAGACTACGTCAGCAAGGACACATGGTGCAATCAGATGATGACAAGTGTCAAAGTGCAGTTGGCATTTCAGGTATGTGTAAGTCACGAATCTAAGTGAAACATGGCCTCCACTTAGTTAGTTCAATGTCAACAAGTTATGTCACTCTGGGAGTTTCACCACCAGTAAATCCCCGAAGTCCTGAAGTTCTGAAATGAACAAGAACCGTTCATCGTGCAAATAAAATATCGATCATTCGATCTACTGCGACGAAATACACTTCGGGATATTTGAAAGATTAAAGAGGTTGGAAGTCATGAAGGATGAAGTCCCGAAGTAACAACAGTCGTCCATCTCATCGTGCGATTAAAACGTGACTATCGATATTGACAGGTGATCAAGAACTTATTTAGCCTAGCGCCTTGTCACCACCTGTGATCGTATGGAAAAAATAAATAAGGATAAAGGAAGAGGCGGCGCTTAAATTAATAATATCGTATTTATGCACCTGTGGTCATATGAAAATGGTTTGAAGGAAGCACCTCATACAGATTTAATTCGATAGAGAGTTAACACTAGAAAATATAAAGAATCAATAAAAGATCAAATACAATATGTTGGTGAATTGAGAACACAGAAAAAGCATGAGTACAATATAATGAGTCGAGCCATGTATGTGATCAACTCATGAAGACAAAAGAACCAACACACAGTCATGATTAAAAGAGAGTTAAATCATAAGCATTATGAATAAAGGATAAAAGTAAAAATGATATTATTTAAAGTTCAATATTATCATTTAAATGAAAAGGTATAATGGTTCAATATCAAAATATGCAAAGATTCAAATTCAGACCAGTTGGAAGACTATATAAACACAAAATAATGGTGAGAAGAAGTTTAGTTGAAGTTGTTGAAGTATATATATTTATATATAATGGATTGAATGAAGGTTCTTTCTATCAGGTTGGTGCATGTTTACAAGCTGGGTCTTGTATGAGGATTGGATTCCTCACATCTCAGTTGGATCTAAGATCAGCAAGCTAGGACTCGTTATAAGGGTTGGATTTCTCATTTCTTAGTTGGATCTGAGAACTACAAGATGGGTCTTGTAACAGAGACTTGGGTCTCTCATAGTTGCTTGAAGATGACTATATTCAAAGATTGATCTTATATATTCATTCAAGTTAAATAAAAAAATAAAATATTTATTCTTTTATATATTGGTTGAGAAAATTATATAAATATATGTTGTTCAATTAATTTATGAAAAGTGGAAAATTTTCCAAAGTTTTGTGACACTAATTCACCCCCCCCTCTCAGTGTCAAGTGTCCATTTAACCAATTGGTATCAGAGCAGGTGCCTTCAACACACTTTAAACACTGAAGGTAGATTAAGAAGAAATGGGTGGATAAATTGTTATCTCCACAAATGAAGCTCCACTATTGGATGGAACAGATTATTCATCATGGAGGGAAAATATGAAAAAATATTTGAAGTCAAGAGGATCTGGAGTTTGGGATTCGGTAGTAAGTAATCCTTGTAACTTAAATACTTCAAAGAGAAAAACCAAAAATACAAAGGATGCAAGGAGAAACAATTCAATAGCCTTAAAAGCAATCCAAGATGGATTTTCAGACCAAGTCAAAGAAAAGATGAGGCACTACAAATCTGCTAAAGAATTATGGCTCCAACTAGAAAATTGTTATTAGAATGAAACACAAGAAGAAGAGAAAACCTATCAAAGTGAGGAACAAGACTCAGATAAAGAGGATTCCTGTCAGAATAAAGAACAAAACTCAGAAGAAAATAATTCTTATCAAGATAAAGAACAAGATAAAGACAAGGAAAATTGCAATCAGATTGAAAAACATAATACAGAGAAAAATATTTCTAATCAGAATGAAATGCAGGATTTGATCTCAGTCAACAATGAGGAAGACAACATCATCAAGGAATTGAGGCATACCTCAGTAATCACTAATGAAAAATTACATAATCTTAAGACTGATGTTATAGCTGCAAT
This sequence comes from Picea engelmannii, assembly GCA_009831015.1. Classification (NCBI taxonomy): domain Eukaryota; kingdom Viridiplantae; phylum Streptophyta; class Pinopsida; order Pinales; family Pinaceae; genus Picea; species Picea engelmannii. Next base: position 427,419 of record ML791326.1, read on the forward strand.
AGATGAGATTCATATGCAACCAAGAAATTATATGCATATTAAAGTTCCCGTGGATGTTCTTGACCATATTGAATACATAGGTATGTGCAATTTTGAAGAGTTGGAGAAACTTCAACAGTTATATCAATCTAACCATTAAGAGAATGAACAAAAGTTTCAGCTAGAAAACAAAGAAGAAGAGATCAAAAGATTGAAAACTGAGGTTATTAATCTAACAGAAGAGATGAAAGAATTAAAGAAACATGGCAGTAAAAGAAAATAAGTACTAAAATAATTAGAAGAATTAGTTAACATTCTAAACACTCAACTTGAGGAAATTAAAGAAAGTGAAGAAGACCTAAAGATCCAGTTAACAAGGAAATAAAATTCTTACCACGTGTTGGAATTGGAAATCATCAATTTCAAAAAGATAAATGAAATTACAAATGCAGATCTAATAACTCAAATTGAAGAAGCTAAGAAAAAAGAAGAATCCCAGAAGATTCAAATAACTAAAAATGAAGAATCATGCCAAATATTTGAATTAGAATCCATCAACCTCAAAAGGATTCAACTAGAATACGAGGAAGAAATCAAAATATTGAAAACCAAAGTTTTTGATCTAACAAAATATATGGAAGAATTGAAGACATATGAAAAAACTATTAAATGCAAAGAAGTCTTGGATGAGACCGAAGAAATAGTTATCAATCTAAAGACTCATATTGAACATGCTAAATAAATGGAAAAATCCCTGAAGATTCAATTGACTAAAAAGGAAGAATTATGTCACATGGTGAATTTAGAAAAAGTCAATCTCAAAAAGATGAATGAAAAGAAAAACAAGATTGTCAATTTCCAGAATAGCTTAGCTATCCTAGATAAGCTTTGGAAGAGCCAAAGATCATTTGATGACAAAAGTGGTCTTGGATACAATAAGAAAGAAGACAATGACAAATGGAGCACCATTTACAAACATGAGAAAGAATCATCCTTCTCAAAGGGAAAAGGTGCAATTACAAAGAAATTACAAGTCATGAAATTTGTTAAGGAAGGAAGCTATAGAAGTAAAAAGGAAGAAGAAAATCAAATACAAAATTTCTCAAGCCAAAATAAAATCAAGAATGGAAACACTTTCAATGGCTATTCATTTTCTTGTCATAGCTTTGGCCATAAAGCAATGGACTGCAAGAAACTAGAGGAAGGATATACAAGAAAATCCAAAAACTCAATTATATGTTGGAGATGTAATTTTGTTGGGAACACAACAAAATTTTTCCATACACTGAGATGTTACAACTGTGATAGGTTTGGGAACAAATCCCAAAGCTACAGGAGTTCAAAAATTCAATCCTTAAATAAGTCATTCAAGTCAGTGACAAAACCTAATAAAAGTTGGAAGAGGAAAGGAGATGACAAATCTTCAAAAACACAATTAGAAAGAGAATATCCAGAAATAAGAATATCTCATAGAAAGATATGGAGAAGAAAATTTGAAGGAGAAAGCAAGAAAGATGATATTACAGCTGAAAATGAAGAAATTAATAATAAAAACATGATGGGTGAAGGTCCTAATAAAGAATGTGAAATTCAATATGAAATAAATCAAGCCCAAGAAAAGAAAGTGCCTAGAAAAGAATATGGGACAATATCAAATTCTGATGATGTCATAAGTTGTTAGCAAAAGAAATAAAATACAAAAAGAATTTTAAATTGGTTTCTACAAAATAAAAGGATTATGACAAGAGTTTTTAAATTAACATATGGAAAATCTTGACTATTTATAGATTAGTGGTCAAAAGAAAAAGCATTGGTAGGGTTAGTTGTAGAATACGAGAAGAGGAAAAACAAAGGTAGCAGAGAAGTTCAAGGAGTATCATTCAACAAAGATCAATTGATAAAAAAATTGATATTTAAATCAATTGATATCATTCCTCAATTGATATTCCTGAGAAATATCAAAGAAGAATAAGAAGCAGATCAAAAGGATCAGTAAGATTCATACTCTTGTTCTATTTGACAAAGGAAAGTTAGTAAAAACTTAGGACGAGTATTTTGGTTATTAATAAGAAAGTAATTAGATTAAGTTTTGAAAGACTTGATCACTACAAATGGGTATCACTACAAGTTGGTATCAAGAAGAATAATTATTTGAACACTAATATACAATGGATTGAGATAAACAATTAGTAAATTCACAGGGGAAGAGACCTTGTCAGGAAGAGATACCCATTCAGAAAAAAAGGGGGAGAGTAGTCAGAGATAGAGAGAGCGTATTGACAGGGGGAGTCATTCAATTATGGTAGACATAGCATGAATGCAGGGGGAGTTACCCAAGTTCATATTTTGGTCAACAAAATGCATATAGACAAAGGTTGATCATAAGGGGAGAAACCCTTTGCCATTGATGTCAAAGGGGGAGAGTAACTTCAGAGGAAAGAAGCATCATCATAGGGGGAGTTTGTGTATGAAGTTAGTATGTTTCCCTCAATGACAAAGGGGGATATTGTTGGACACATTGTATTTGATATATTATCATTGATGTCAACAGTCGATGTCATTGTGATGTGATGATAAGTTGTTATGATGAATTGTCATTGATGAGTTATCATTAATGAATTGTGATTGATGTCAACAATATAATAGTTAGCAGAGAATGAATATGTCAAACAATATGCAGACAATGAAAATGTCAAACAGTATGCAAAGATTCAAGATCAGAAGCAAGGACATTAATCAAATCTCAGAAGGAAGAGGACATTGTAGAAATGCAATCGGGATCGAAATTCCCACAGGAAAACTCCAAAGGATTCAAGAAAGAATATTTCTCATTGAGATAGTTTTAAGGAGTAGTCGTGCATAAGACATAATGCGAGGTGCATAAGAATCCACTCTAAATGTCAAGTTAGGTAGCATGCATAGAATCCATGTACAAAAGAAGTAACGAAGAACAAGGTATTAAAAGCTTAGGAGAAATAATGATGAACATATTAGAAGAAATATCGTTAGATTGAGGTGAAGTCAGAGTTTTGAAGAATTATATCTAAATCGTCAGATATGGGATTTACAAGAGAAGTATCGTTGGAGGACTTGTCAACAATAAGATCAAGTCGTGACCATTGGATATGCAAACGCCAAATAAAGGGAAGGGATTGATTGCGGAGCGCGAAGGGAGAATTAAAAAATGCGTTAATTCCAATCTTTCATTTAGTCTAGACCGTCGATCGTCACCTACCAATAGATCTATGGTTGGCATCAGTTCCACTACAAATGAGTAGTTTCCATTGCGGAACTCGACGATAGTTTTAAACGTCGTGCTAGTTGGGACCCCGTAATCATCCCTGATCGTTGATCTACTCAAGGAGAATTCTTGGTCATTGGATCATGGAGGAAACCTGCATAAAGAAGGAAAATAATCATGCCCATTGATGTAGATTTTAGGACAAATCAGGACCATCAGATCGAGGGGAAGTCAGAAGAGTTAGATCTCAACTGATAGATCTGGAGAAGGAGCTTCAAAAGATATCTTAGTCGTTGGATTAAAGTTGAGTAGAACAACAATCAACCTCGGTGCTAAATACTCTAGAGAAAAGAAGCCCAAAATGGGTAAGATTACACGAAGGCTGAAGTCTCAAAGTGGATACAAGTCATCTAATCCAAGGAAGACTTCGCATAATATATCGATCGTTGGATCGAGAAAAGTAGAAGGACAATGTAAGCCCCAAATTTTCCGAAGAGGACATGAGTCGTCCAATCTGAGAAATATTTTGGGAGTCATATTGGTCATCCGATCTATATAAAGTGGAAGGATAGGATAAGAAAAGATGAAGGTCAGAGCCCCAAAGTCCTGAAGTAAATGAGGACCATCGGATCTAGACAATACATGATGGTCGTTGGATCATAATAGTGGTCAACTTTAGCGCTGACCATTTCGGTGAAAATTGGTTGAGAACATGTAAATTCACCCGAAGCGTCGAAGGACGAAGTCACTCTCAGCCTGTTAAGCCCTAATATTGGCTCATTACCCCTTAATTGGGGCATATTATATTAGTAATGTTATTTTATTTATGTCGGCTTTAGGCCATTAGTTGTAATTATACCTCCTAGTCTCCTATATATACCAAGGAGACATTTTCA